>CASHTH010001510.1:0-25389 GCA_030341885.1 Geodia barretti | reverse complement strand
GAGGTGGCTGTTGTAGAGGGGTTTCGAGTTTTAGGTGTTCTGGTGCATGAAAAATTAAAAACGTCATCAATTGTTGTTTGTACAGAGGTTTTACAAGTATGTGCACATTGTAAACTAACAATACTGTTTATATGAGTTCCCAATTTTGTTGACAATTCATTATGTCCTTTGAAGTCAAGAAATGCTTGGATGTCTTCTATAGCAGATACAGCTTCTTTGTATGTTTTGATCTTTGGCGAAGGTGGCTCAAGATCATACGAGTCGCCTTCTTGATCCTCCGGCTCTTCAGTATCTGCCTGATCTTGAGAAAGTCCAGCTAGAAAGTGTTCATCCCAATCGTCACCTGCATCATCACACACAGGTAAGTTGTCGTCACCGGTGACATATTCTTGTGGAGAGCATGCAGAATCATGTAAACCTAGCTCATCAACAAGAGCTGTGAGCTCGCGTGCTTCATCGACATCATCGAAGGGATCTTCATTTGCTCCGATCCGAGCAACAGATTCACCAGATATAATGCCGCACTTTTTAAAGCATTTTACAATGGTCTCTCTCTTAACTGAACCCCATCCTTCTGCCACCCATCGAATTGCTTTGAGAACATTTACAGACTTCGAAATATCAGCAGCTGTATCTGTGGTTTGGTCAATTTTAGTGAGTACATAGCGTAAAAGCGCCTCATTCACCTCTATTCACGAAATCTTTTTCTTGATAACACACTTGTACTAGACATATTTGATTCATACAGTTCAATAATACTCTCCTTATATCTGGGATCTACCACAGCCAAACTTTGCAGCCAAAGCTCTCGCTGCCATTCCAGGATTCTTCTTCGATGTCTCGATGACATCGTATTTCTCCTTGAGAGAGAGAGCTCTTCGAGGTGCTTTAGCAGCCTTAGATTTCGCAGCAGAACGCCCAGAAACAGACGAGGCCATTGTTACTACACACGTGGTCAGGCTAGTGGCTCACGTGGCAACGAGCAACGCGCGTTGATGGTCCCATTCCCCATTCCTGCCTACCAGTCTAGGGGCTTTGCTGATGGCAGTAAGCGGCAGTGAGCTCAGCTCTTTCAGTGTACCCTCGTACATTAGAGGCTACCATGCCTACCAAGATGTTTGGTCTCCATTTACTGGAGAGGTATTACCTCTCGAAAGAGAACCAGACAATCCGCAAGACGTTCATGCAGTAGCAATCAAGAGAGCCGGTAGAATTGTTGGACATGTACCGTTTAACCTCGCTCCTACTGTATCGGCTTTCTTGAGAAGATCTAGAAACAAATGTCTGGCGGAAGTGAGAGGTTCTAAGGTGAATCGAGGTGGTGGCTACGGCCTAGAAATTGTGAGAGCTATCACTTTTTTGGACCGAAGGACTACATACACAAGCTCGAGACAATTTGTAAGAATCTACAAAGTAAAGAGTTGCTCTGATACGCAAGAAATCAGCAAACAAGATGGACATTAGATCGAGAATGCAACTCAGTTATGATGTTTTTTATGATTTTGTGATTTGTGGGTGTGACCTTGTGGGTGCGGCTATGTGGCCGTTATAGCCAGAGTTTTTTCAATCGCTTGGAGAACGCGCAACTGGCCGTTATAGGGAGTATCGAGGTGGCCGTTCTTCAGGGGTTTACATACAACGGAAGTCTACGAAAGTTTAATCGGGACCAGGGCTGTTGGCCGATATATCGCAGATGGCCGTTGTTGAGGGGTGACCGTTATGAGGGGTTCCACTGTAGCTGAGGCCAAAGACAAAAGCAGTCTCGAACAGTAGTGTTCGGGATTCTGTCTGGGCATTTTACAATGCTCTTTTTTGCCCCCAAAGCCACTTGCTGAGTCTGCATTGGCATTATCACTTATATAGTAAGGTTATACAAGTGGAAAAATCATTTCTTCAAAATGAGGGGATATAGGGAGAACAAGGGGTCATTTCATAGCTAAGACACACAAATCAACATCACACTATCCCTATAATTATCTTTGTCTGATCGTACTTCCCTATTAGTCAACAGGACAAAGATATAGGGATAGTGTCATGTAGATTTGTGTGTCTTAGCTGTGAAATGCCCCCTTGTCTCTGTCCTTCTATAGTGTAGCCAGGTAGTAGTAGCCATTGGCTGTTGAAATAAAAAATAAAGTGGTGAATGAGGGTTATGTCAAGTGCTTTTCACTTTGCTGTAGTAGTAACTAGTATTGAAAACACATGTCCAGAATAATGTCGACAAGGATGATTGAAAGTTTAATACAGGATAATGTTCTTCCAACAATGCTTCACAACAACAAAAGGATAGTTTTGCAGTATGCAGTGTATGGACAGAAATGGACAGTAACTTTATGGTTATCCAAATACACAATATACAGCTGAAATTAAACCTCCATAATTAACAGTGGCGAGGGTTATGCACTTTCAAGTGCTTTTCATTATACAGAGCAAAACGAAGCTGGTTAAGCAGGGACACTGAAACACACTACAAAGCAGTAAGGCACACCAAAAGCCCGAACTAAACCAACCGTCGCGCTGCCCGTGCTGCTGAGTTAGCAGGAAATGGCGTCGTTTCAGTGTCTAGCAAAGATGATCGGTAGGGACTTGCGACCATGAAGAAACAATCGGTTGATGCCGTGCACACCTCTGTGGAACCTGGAGATGTTCAGTGAAAAATCATGGCTGCAACTTGTTCCGGTAAGGAGATATCAGGTCTGAAGAAGAAGAAGATGATGAAGAATATAACGATTATGATGACACGAAAATCGGAATATCGTGTATGAGCGAATTCTCCTATGGAGATCTGATGGCACGTATCAAGTATTTGGGCATGTGTATAGCTAGATATTGGCATATACTATTGGCTGTGATCTTAGCGACTCATTCCCCCTCTTCCTATCAGCCCCTCCTCCCGCTAAGTCCCTTCGGCTGGGTCAAGCTTTCGCGCCGTTTCTGAGTCGCTTCTGTATCGTCCCGCTGGGAGTGGGCGGATTATCGGGAGTAGGGAGCGGCAGACTGTGTAGGGGGGGTGATAGCAACAAGATAGAGGGAAAGAAAAGTTACGCCAACGACTGGGGTCGCGTTCCATGCGTCGATTAGGGAAAGTTAGAGGGTAGTCGAAGGGATCGAAGGAAGCTAAGGTGAGAGTAGAGGGCCCGGGCACGGAGCTTGAGCGAAAAGGTGGGAAGGAAAAGGAAAAGAGCTAGAGGAAAAATAAAAGAAAAATAAGTACTCGCCCTAAAAGAAAACAAATAAGAAGGAGAGAGGAGAGGAGGGGAAAAAAAGGAAGGAGAGGGCGAGAGCTCTCCCTTTCTCGGCCGGTTCTGGGCGTTTTGTATGCGATCACATGAGATTTGGCCCGTGCCATCCCTATATAGAAGCGTCTACATTGTCCTGCATTACGCCATTATTAGAGATTTGTACATTTCACTTTCAGTTTCAATCAGATCCAAACCATCTGCATTTCTTTTTTCATCATACAGATGACCTCATATAGCAAGTTCAAAGTTCGTCTGTTCCTAGTTTTACTAACTTCTGCATATTGTTTCTTAAATTTTATAAGGATACTTGGAAAAACTACTTCCATTAGATCTTGGTGGAACTATTGATTTACGCTGAAGTGAGTGGATTCTCTAAGAGTCACTCTACGACTCTCAAGCAAAGGAAATGTTTCTACAACTAGTCAAAGGAATGATGAAACAGTAACCGCTGCTGATCCTACTTTAAATTACTACAGTTCTCTATACATGAGACAGTCAAAACTACTCAAGAGACCTCACTAGATGTTGTTCACAAACTTTCAAATGTGGTGATCAGCAGGGGTCCTGATAGAACCACACACCACATCTACTCTGCCTATTACGATTCAAGACAGTTGTCTAACAGACCGGCCCATTGTCATGTTTGGCTATGTTTCTAAACGAACTCACGATAAAATCCACTGCAAGTTCGTATACGAAGACAACAGTACAAAGTGTGCTGGAATCTGGTTCATACTCCACTCATTGCTCCAATGTCTGGCCTGAATCCTACTTCTGTACAATGCGTTCTGGTGAAAGGATCCCTACACATGTGCTTCTTAGTGGAAGTGGAGTGTGTGGAGGAGAATGGAGTTCTCCGATTCCAGTGTGGAACAGAGAGATTGGGGAGAGAGACAGCATTGGTGTGTGTGTCATGGGAGCTCTCTTTACTGGTGCAGAGCTAACCAATGAGAAGATATTTGATTGATGGTTGATTTCCTAGCCATGGTAAAGGTCCTCGGTGCTAAGATTGTCACAATCTACAATCCAATGTCAGGTACGAATACTGGAGCAAATCTGAAGTTGTATCCTGGATTCATAGACATGATACAGTGGGAGAATCTTTACGGAAAGCTGCACTATGGTGGTCAGCGTGTTCTGCTGAATGACTGTCTGTACAGAAACATGAGGAGGGTGAAATATGTCGTGTTTAGCGATCTTGATGAGGTCATATACCAGTTTCAAGTAACAATTGGATAGACATGTTAAACATTTTGGAGAAGAAGGGGAAATATGCCAGTTACACGTTTTCGAATAACTTTATAGCAGAACTTGCTCCTAATACCACAATGGATGGTAATAACTCCTGTCCGTACATGAATATGCGTAAGTATTTTGTGAGGCTGCGACGTTTTCCCTGGCCGGACTTTAAGCAGAACACGAACATGAAGATTATTGTCAAGCCAGAGGCACTGTCAGCTCTCTGCATTCACGATATATGCAAGCCAACTCTCAGGGTTATACCAAGACTTATAGAGTACCTATGAATGTGGGACTATGGCTCATTATCGTGTTCCCGTGCCAAAAATGTTATCATTATGGCGAAGGAGTCATTGACAATACAGCGCTGAAATATAGGGATCAGTTCATGGAGGAAATGCTACGAGTGTGCTCTCTCATAGAAACATGATATTATATATGCTTTTTACATCCACATTACATGAATATCATGACTGTATAAATTTTCTTGCTATTTTGCTTTTTTATGATCAAAAGCGAAAACCCTCGGCGAAAATGAAACACGCGTGTGCGGAAGTATATATATATACGAGGCCGTCTAAATCGCATATTTCCATTGACAAGCAGTTTAGACGGAGGCCGTGCTGGCCGTCAAATCGTCCAAGTCCGCCGTCTTCCGCGAGACTCGCTCTCGCCGGGGGAAGCTGCTGACGAGGTCTAGCTAGCTATGTGAATAAGACTGATGTGTAATGCCTCCAAAGAAAACGACCGTAAAGAAAGTGTTATCTTAATTCACCAGTCTCGTCAATAAAATCTCTAAGTTCCAAGCTCTTATCTACTCCTCCCCATACAATGTCATCTGTGTCGCCGAAACTTGGCTCTCTGACTTTATTTACGACAAAGAGATACTTCCCATTTTTCGAAATGATAGAGAATCACGTGGAGGAGGAGTGCTCATAGCTGTTAATGAAGATCTACCATGTATTACAATTCCTAATCCTCCCAATTTGGAAGTAATAGCAGTCAAACTCTGCCTTCCAGACAAGCAAGTTTCTATTTGTACAGTTATCCCTCTAAATCCCAACATACAATATTTTGATAATTTGATCAACTTTCTAACATCTCTTGTACTACACGAAACCAACCTTATTATCATCGGTGATTTAAACCTGCCTGATATATGCTGGCCTTCTCTCTCTGGTAGTTCTTTTCTTTTCCAATGCTGTTCTGCGATTTTGTGTTTGAAACCAACCGTACCCAGTTCATTTCTGGTCCTATACACTGTTAATGAAATCTTTAGACATTCTTCTTACTAACATGAATGCCCTAGTCTCCCAGTATCCGTGTTAAATTCCTCCCCTCTGCTCCTCCTGACTACATAGAATCTGCTTTTCCACAGTGAAACTGCCTCTTCATCACACCTAAGCGATAAAAAAAACGAAATTAAAAAAAAAAAAAGACAAAAAAAAAACACACAACCAAACAAAAAATTACAAACAATTAAAAAACAATCCCAAACAAACCACATCGACAACAACAACACCCCCCCCCCCCCCATCGCCCCCTACCCCCCGCCCCTCCCTCCCACGCCCCCCCCCCTCCCCCCCTGCCCCACCCCCCCCCCGCACAGTGGCATCACGCCTCTCCCCACGCTCAGCGGCCCCAACCACTTGCCCCGCAAAATATTCGATCGCCTCCCGAATCAAAACTAGTGTTCAATTTTGCCAATGTCTGATTTGAGGGCTAAGTGATTTCCTGTCCTTCTTGATTTAGACTTCAGTGTGTCTACAGTCTAGTTCTGTGGAGCTCGCGTCTGGTCACACCTAAAGAATTCCTACTCAGGGCATGAACTTATTCATTCCAGTGAAAGTGAAGTATAAGAGAGAGCTACCCTGTTGGTCAATCCGAGATTAGACACAGAATTAAGCGCCTGCCTGTTCTGCAAAGAAAAACACTTCTTCTCCAACTAAGTCCCATTCTCTGAAACCTACCTTTCTCACAACTCATGGTCAACGCCACACTGACTTGGAACACAATCTAGACTTCCAAACCTCTGATGAGATCTTGAAACCTTGAGAGGCCTATCATCTCGCTCCCGCTCAATACCCTCAATTGTCACACTGGATTCATAGTAGTGGTTCTGAAAAAGCGTCTCTTTTTAACAACTTCTTCCATTCAGTTTTCACCCAGAGCACCTTTCAGCTATATACCTCCCCATAGAAGATTTGCACACCCCTACATCTGCTCTATCTGATATAGGCATTTCAGAACTGGATATGTATGAGGCTTTATTTACTCTTGATACATGAAAGGCCATGGGAATCGGTGGTATTGGTCCTAGATCCTCAAAACGATGTGCTCTTGCACTGTACAAACCCCTCACCACCTAAGTCTGTCTCAACACTCCCTCCCCTCAGATTGGCGTGCGCACCTGATTATTCCAGTTCTCAAGTCTGAAGACAAGTTATTCATGCAAAACTCTCTTCTTTGCTCAGTCTCCAAAATCCTTGAAAAGCTGATCTATGACCATTCATATCCACATCTATCTCTTCCTGCCAATTTGGTTTTCGTCCAAAGCATTCCTCGACGCAACAACTACTGACCTTCACACCGTTCACACTATTCCAGACACCCACTCGCAAGCTGATGATGTTGTTTACCTCGATTATAGGAGAGCATTTGACAGTGTGCCTCACAATGAACTTGGTCTTTTGGTCTAACAAGAAACATGTGGAAGTGGTTCCGGTCCTATGTACCTGTCTGGTAGATCCCAATGTAAATCAATGCACATCTGACTTACTTCCTGTTATCTCAGGTGTTCCACAAGGTAGTATCCTGGGTCTGCTCCTGTTCCTGATATTCGTCAATGACCTTCCTCCGTCTGTCTGGAATTCCCACATATTCCTTTACGCAGATGAGTCTCAAGAATGCCTCATCTCAATCTGACTCTGATGACCTTTCTAATCTATTTTCCTGGAGCCTTCAGTGGAATTTACATTTCAACGAAAACAAATGTGTTTTACTCTGTCTTTGTCCTAAACACCCCCGTGTCCTCCATGACTATCACAATCAATAGCTCACCAATTCAAGTCCTTGATTGTTATCGTGATCTAGGAATCCTGACATCTAGTGACCTGAAATGGGGCAATCACCTGACAATGGTCACTGCTTGGGCCTACAAAGTCTCAGGCCTAATTCAGGGGTCATTCTCCAATGGCGTCAGTATCTTGGCAAAGAAAAGATTGTATTCATCTCTCGGCCGCTCTCAACTTACCTATGCTTCCCAAATCTGGAGACCTCACCTCCAAAGAGATTGTTGCTCTGGAAAGAGTACAACGATGTGCGTCCAAGTTTATCCTCAATGACTATCTCTGACAATACTCCCTCTAATGATGGAATTAGAGCTGCATAACATTCTGTTTTTCATTCAAGGAGCCTGACACATCACAAGCGTTTCAAATTCAATCCTGCATAAACTTTTCCGAAGGTAATACCTGCTGCACTACTCATCTTAAGCTAAAACACTCTTCTTCTAAAACAATTGCAGCTGGCCATTTTTACTTTAACAGACTCCCTCGGCTATGGAACTCTCTCCCTCCGATAAACTTGAAACTATCTCTCCAATCTATCAAGCGTCATCTCATACAATTCTTTTGGAATCACTTCAAAGCCAACTTTCAGAGTACAAATCCATGCACTTTTCACTTTCTTTGCCCATGCGCTAAGTGTTCCAGTACATCAATAACAACCTGTTTCTCTTCAGTTACTACATCTTAGGACACCAGCACTCCCAAACTGGTGTTCCTTCAGTACACTTCTTTATAATTACCATTCATTTCTTATTTATAGCATCCTATTTTAAAGATCGCATTGTGTACTGTAAAGCTTGAAATAATAATAATAATAATAATAATAATAATAAAAGGTCTTCATTTTAGTTTCTTTTTGCATTGTAGAGACGCCTTTCATCAAAGAAGCATCGGATACAGCGAGCTTGAAGTCGTTGCGTGGAGTTCTCAGCGACAGAGCGAGTTTCTCCGCGCGGAAGCTTGCCACATCCCCTATCGAAGACGCCATTTTTGGCGGGCGTCTCCGTGGAAACACGCACTTGGAAAACACTTTTTACGCAATCTGATTGATCAACCTGAATCTGCCGGCGTCTAAATTGCTATTGATTTTTTCGGTCTCTCCACTCCCCCAAGAGGAGTTCCCTTACTGGCATAAATAGTAGCACAAAACACTGAGGCCTTTAGCTAATACTGTCGCCGGCGCACATAAAAATCTAGGTTATAGCCGCCTACAGAAACAGCCAGCAAAGTGCCTGTAATGTACAACTGTTAGTGGTGTAGTCTTTCATGTTCTCAGATAAATACTCTTCTCAAGCATAGCTAGGTTCAAGTCCAGGTCAGCCTTTGGCAGTGTTGTATGTAGCTATATACTCCCTCTGCAGATCACGTTAAAGTAGGCCATGAGTGGTCTCTGGGCTCTGGTTGCTAAGTACGCTATACGCTAAGTTCTGAACGACAAGGACAAAGAGCAGCTTTAAATGCTATTTTATAGCAGCTAGCCCGTTTCAGACAGGGTTTACACCTTAGTGATTTTCATAGGGCTATGTTATCTATGGTTATAGCATACATGCTGCATTATTATGCAACCAAGTATAGTGCTTGCACTCATTAATCTCCACAAGGAATGTGTGTGATATGATATGCTGTAAGTCAATGAAAATGTGACCTACCATATTTTAATTTTGGAATAGGCATTAGAGGTAACCAAACAACATACTAGTTTCCATGGCAACGACCCCTAAACTCATTAACCATTGTTTGTTAAAAATTCATCTTTTTATAATTTGCTCATTCTCATTACAACAAGTGGAAAAATCATTTCTTCAAAATGAAAGGGGGATATAGGGATGGCTTGAAGCACCAAAAAGGAAGAAACAAGGGGTCATTACACAGCAAAGATGCACAAAGCTACATGACACCATCCCTATATCTTTGTCTCATATTAAACTTTACTTCAAGGTAAACTGTTGCAGAGTGGAAATGACGGAGACGGCAAGCGCGGCTCTTTCCCAATTAGGGAGGAAAATGTCAGCAGGGCGAGATTGGTTGTGAACAATAACACAAAGATATAGGGATGGTGTCATGTAGCTTTGTGCATCTTTGCTGTGTAATGACCCCTTGTTTCTTCCTTTTTGGTGCTTCAAGCCATCCCTATATCCCCCTTTCATTTTGAAGAAATGATTTTTCCACTTGTTTCCACTATTTTTCACGCCTTACGACAACACTGCATTTTCAGTCACTCTGATGTTCATGGGTGTTGTAGAGATAACTGTTGAAAGCAGAAGCTAATGGGCTGCTCCTACCTGAAGCAGGGTGTATGTGTAGTGTCTCCAACAAGGATGCAATTAGATTGTGGCACATATGGTGGGGTGGTTTCATAGGCAGGCTTCAGTAATCAGACTACAATGATAGCTATAACCTGGGGGACAAAGAATGAAGGCGCCTGGCAAGGCACGCGTAACACGGCGCAGATTGCCAAGTTTCTCCTCGTGCAAATAAACAGCAAAACGCTAGCTAGCCACTTACAAATGTGCACACTGACTTACAGGAGAGTAGTTTTCTCTGAAGGCATCCAGTCCTGGCTTAGTCTCGTTCGTGGACCAGGTTTACGAGACAAAATGCGCGCGCGCCGCATTGGAAACGCCCTCCTCGGCGCATGCGGCTCACTGATGCTGAGTTAGCAACAAATGGCGTTGTTCAGTGACTACCGAGGAAGAGCTCAACGATCTACCGTAGTGACTTGCGGCAAGAAAGAAACGATCGCTTGATATGCATGCACACCTCCGGCAAATTCGGAGACGTTCTGTGAAAAAATCAACGCTTCAAGTGCTTCCGGTAAGGAGCTAGCGGGTCTGAAGAAGAAGAAGATGAAGAATATGATGATGACACGAAAATCGTGAAATCGCGTATGAGCGAATTCTCGCGTGGACGACTGAAGGTGCGTATGAGGTCTTGGGGGACATGTATAGGTAGATATGGGCCCGTAGACTATTGCTAGTATGTTTTGAAGGCCTAGGGAGTGATTCTCACCGAGATTTTAGTCGTTTTGTACGCGGATCACGTGAGATTTCACCCGTGTCGTCCCTATATAGAGAGTCTACCGACTCTCTGATATTTTGTAAAAAAGGCTAAGAAGATATTTTGAGTATATTTTACTTCTGTCGCGTATGAGCGAATTCTCCCGTGGACGACTGAAGGTGCGTATGAGGTCTTGGGGGACATGTATAGGTAGATATGGGCCCGTAGTATGTTTTGAAGGCCTAGGGAGTGATTCTCACCCGAGTTTTTAGTCGTTTTGTACGTGGATCACGTGAGATTTCACCCGTGTCATCCCTATATAGAGAGTCTACCGACTCTCTAATATAGCAAAGAGACCCTAGCAATTTTTTTTAGAGCAATACTTATACTTTACTATCCCTGGTTTGATGAGCAAGCTAGCCGATATGGAACCTATGAGGAGCACTATAGACATGTTAAAACCCATTGTGCAGCAAATGAGAGCATATACACAAAAGCAGATAGCTATAGATGACACAGGGAATGCTGTTTCACAAATGCTACCGCCTGAGCATTTGTGTAACAGCATTGTACCATCAACTGAAGAAAGTAGGATGCAGTCAATGTCTGAAAGTAGTGAACAACTAACTGATGTTTCCCAACAAGATTTGCGAGGTAACAAGAGTATCCTAACATCAGGCCCTAATCTGCAGACCAGCACAGAGAGTATATGAGAGGGTTATATGAGCAGCAGAGATCCATTGTTTTGTTCCATCATGATTGGTGTAAGAAAGCTACTGAAAGAGGGCAAGCCAGTTGAGCCTTATCATGTGTTCCTAAGTGGCCCAGGTGGTGTTGGCAAGTCACATATTATAAAGCTGAAATTGCTCACAAACTGTCATAGGTGGCCAGGTTGAAGAGCACTCAACCTTGATTGCAGAGTGTAATGGATTTGAGTCTAAAAACGGCAACTCTCTTGGGAAAAAGTGCTGTGGTGTCGTGCTTTTACACGGTTTAGTCTTCATTGGACCGTAAATGGTTTATAATAGAAAAGAGCAACAGTCTATATTTGTGCTTGTTTGTGATGTGCCACTAGGTTAGTGTGAAACAGTTCCCCACTGTAAACTTTCCTATCTGCAACTGTTTCAGTGTGGACTATTGTGCTCTGTCGAAACCTAACAATTGGTCATGTGTTATTCCACACAATACGTATAGATAAGTGTTTACAGCAGTGGGTTTTGTAAAGGGGGCCTTTTTAACAATAAACATACATTTTGTATAATGTTTTCAGCATACTAAGCACTACACACACTCTGTCCAGGTATGTTTCACTTGTTAGTTCATCGTCGAACCCCGCCATAAGCAGCATTAGGAGCCACTGCAATCTCCTTATCTTGTTCAGTGATAGGCCTCAGCTCCACATGTTCATACATTCTGTCTTCACCATCAGTGACTGAGGGAGGTGGTGGTGGCAGTTGAGTGTTCTCATACAGTGGAGCAGTTGTAACAGCAGCTGGTGGCCCGGGGTCTGTGCCAACAGTTAGAATGTTTTAAAGGGAATGTAGCAGTAGATAAGAGCTAAATTTAGAAGTGTTTTAAAGATTGAACTAAGTGCAAAAATGTAATTCTCAGTAAGTTTATAAATTTAGCACGTATGTACTGACGCATTCTTTGGTTTTTAGCAAAAACACACACACAGAGTACAATAATGTATGCATACTACATTCTAGCTCAGAGAATTGATGTCGCCTACCGTTGTTCTTTCTCTTGGTGGTTGAACTTCTCTTAATGAAAAAGATAAAGGCAAGTAGAACGGCTATGAACAAGTCCATCAGTGTTAGACCAAGGACAGCGGAAAGTCCAGTTACTGTCGGTGTGCCTAAAAAAAGCATTGATTATCTCACATTTGAATGCTGGTTTAGAGCCCACCATTTGCTTGCTTGGCAGTATTGTCAGTTGCAGAGGCTAACACTATAGTGATATCAGGTAGGAAAATAATAATTGAGCACAATTGTAGTTGTGCTACTATGGTAATAATGGCATACTTTCTCTTATCCATACTGTAATGTTGTTCACTTGAGTGCAAACATGTTCCTTCACAACACCGTAGTGTATCTCATTGACTGTACTCCCCTCCTTCTGGAACTGAGAAACATTCCAGTAGTACAAGGTTGTCGTCATTGTTATTGCTTCGGGTGGCATTGAAAACAAAAACAGATTTGTTGTTTTCCATTGTGACTGCACAATCATCAGCAGTGTAATCAGCCAAAAATGTACAGAAAAAACATATTACAGGTTTTGAGAGCTCACTCATAGCTTTGATGGCTGCTTTCATAATGTTTGGGAATGCTGAAAGTGTATCCAAAATGTTATGCTCCACATGTAACCATTACTGTGTCAACCGTCTCACCTTTTCTGGTAGCATTTCCCTCTCCCACTTAATTCCATGCACTGATCTGGTAGGTGATGGTGCTGGCACATGGTCTCTCTAGAGTGATGTGTGTTTCAGTGGTGTTTCTCTGTTCTGAGACTCCCTGACTGGTGATATAGACACTGTAGTGGAGTATGGGGACTCCTTCCAGGTTGAATGGAGGACTCCATGATACATTAATGCTATCAACTCCATCTGCTTCAACACTTACATCAGTGGGAGCTTTTAGGAGACCTATAAGGTGTATATAGGTTTAGCTACAGATGAAAAGGTAGCTATAACACAATTCACCTTGTATTCTGAGGGTTGTGGTATAGGTAGTGTTGGAAGTGTTAAAACACTCAGGAAGACGCACAATTTCTGTGATTTGAGCTCCATTATACCTCAGATCAGTGGGAGTTATTGTCAGTTGGAGATTACACTCAGTACGTTGACGGCAAATCCCTCCAAATGTTAGTCCTCTCTCTGTAATACTCTCACGTCTTTCACGGCGATAGTCATCATAGTTGACTACAGTGTACACTTCATACTCGCCATTAGGTTTGACAATCTCCCAAAGAATCTCAGCTTCTTGACAGTCATAAAAATCTATACGATATGCATCCATATAGAGAGTAGTTGATCCATTGAGTGAGATGTTTATGGAGGACCCAAAATTCCCTGCATCAAGGTGGCATTATAGAAGTCAGAGAGTCTATATTTTATTTGTACACTAACATGAGAAGTCACGAAATTCATCACAGTAGCAATGACACAGCCCACCATTGAACAAAAGTACAGCTGCAACCCAAAAGGTAGCAGCTTTCGCTAACATTATTGACTTGCTTAAACTTGTGTTGGACGCGACAGTAGATCTGACAGGGAGCGCAAGAGCGAGAGCAACGCGCTGACAGGGCAACGCCTTGCGCATGCGCAGATTTTTTCCCAACTTCATTTGCGAGTTCGGTCGCTAGTCCGGCTTTACCCGCGTTGTCTACCACGAAAAGGTGGGTACAGTAAGATGGCCTCGGCGGAAAACTAGCGCGTTTGGATGAGGAGAGAGATATTTCTGCTGCTGCTGCCGCTTCCAACGGCGGTTGACGCTTCAAAGCAGTCTGTCGAAGCCAGGCAGACCGTTTATACTTGTCCCTTTTACGCAATTGGTAGACGGAGAATACTCGCTAGTGAGATCTCTGTTCATCGTTCACCTGCACCCACCCATTGAGGACCCAAAACTCCCTGCATCAAGGCATTAAAAGTTTTATATAGAAGTCAAGGGGTTTATCCGTGCACTAACATGAGAAGTAATAAAAGTCATCACAGTAGCAAAAACACAGGCCACCGTCAAACAAAATAGCAGCTACAACCAAAAATGGAGCAGTTTTTGCTAACATCTCCACTTGCTTAATTTGGTAGACACGACGGCAACTCAGCAGCAAGCCCAAACAGTTGTTTGTGCGACAGCAATTTGCGGAACGACCCACTGATGTGGCAAACGCTGTGCGCATGCGCTGTTTTTTTCTGAATCGATACTCATTGATCGTCAGAGTTAGGTAGAAACAGGTTTACTATCTAATGTCGCTACTAGAAAACCTGGGTGCCATCTAGAATAAGTTTTACTAAACTGAGCACTGTGACATGTTTATTTGACCGTCTAATTCAGATACATGATCATGTTCTTACCAAAAAAACATCCAGCTTCTTCGTAGGAACAACACTATTTTCAAGGAAGCAAAGAGATAATTGAAAGACGCTCACTTTCAACAGTACAAGAAACTTAGAAACTAGATTGTTGGTCTTATGAGAATAAAAAAGAGAGAGTATTTTGACACACTGGTAATGGCTATATAATTCCAAAGATTTCTGGAAGATTGTAAAACTGCTTAATAGAGAAACAGTTCCAGCTCTTCAACATGAGAATCACACTGTTACAGGAGACACAGAAAGAAGGCATCGCTACTGAACACATTTTTTTCTAGTTGCGGAGCAGCCACTCACTGAAGAATCATATCACTGCCCTGACCTGCCAACCCATGAAGTCACCCCTGAAGAGGTTTTTGCCCTCATGAATAAACATGATGTCAATAAAGCCAATGGCTACAACTGCATACCTGCTTTTGTGCTGAAAGACACAGGCAGAAGCATTTCTTCACCTTTAGCCCAATTGTTTTACCTCTCCCTTTCATCAGGAAAGTTCCCAGAAATGTTGAAGATGGCAATTATTGTCCCAATTCCAAAGTCAGCTGATTAAGTGATCCATCTAACTACAGGGCCTATCTCACTCTCAGCATTGTTAGTGAACTATTGGAGAAAATTGTGTATGCAATTCTCTGGGATCATCTGCTCTAACCTGCACCTACATCCCATGTCAATTGGGTTTTCAAAGGGGAAAATCAACCACTACTGCTTTACTCTCTGCAACTCACGATTGGTTCTCTCTTCTTGACAGGCAGTGTGATGTTCTCTGTGTATTCTTTGATTTCAGAAAAGCTTTCGATAGTGCTCCACACAAAAATTTATTGTTTCGGATTGGTTTCCCACCAAATATTCTCTAATGGTTATGTAGCTTTCTCAGTGATAGAAAACAGTATGTTTTAGTGAACGGTGAGCACCCAACATCTACTATAATTCGTTCTGGCGTTCCGCAAGGCTCAGTTTCTCCTTGATCTCACCAGTTTTCATCTCTCTCAAAAGTCGTCCTTGTCACTCTATACTGATGACATGCTGTTATACAAGCCTATCACCTCTGATGTATCCTATGTTGAAATGCAGCAAGATATCAACTGCCTCTTTCAGTGGTCTCTGGAGAACATGCTGTCTTTCAACATCACCTAATTCAAATGTATCTTGCTCACTAATAAGCGTAATATCCCATTCCAGACAATCACTCTCAACAACCAACCCCTTCAATATGTCCAACACTACAAGTACTTAGGTATGACAGTGTCACACAACCTTTCCTGGACACAACACATTCATGATATCTGCAAGAAGGCAAGAAGGGTGTTATGCACTATTTATCACAGGATTGCGAAAAATACTAACGACTCACGAATAATTTTAAAGCTATATATTATACAGGTCTAGTTTGCCCGCATCTTGAATGCGCAGCACAAGTATGAAATCCTAACCTGGAGAAGGACATTCGAGAAGGTACAACAACTTGCACTATAGATGTGTGCCAAAGACTGCCATGCAACATTATGAGAATTTGCTAGATCTATTTTTGTACCATCACTTAGAAACAGGAGATTATTTTTTCCATTATGTACATTTTAAGTAATGCATTTCCCAAAACAGAACATTGTAAACCCCGTCATGTTATCAACTTGGAATTTCATCCCTCATGCTTTTATAGTTCCTTACTCTCGCTGAAATGCCTTAAGATTCTTTTTCTTCTGTACTGTCCTTCGACTATGGAATTGTTTCCCTCTAGAAAAACTAATACCTCTGAACAGCACATGTCTCCATTTCTTCTGTCCCCTTATGTACGTATTTATTATTATTATTACAGTGGAACCCCTCTAAGGCGGACAACTTAGAGCCACAACATTTTGTCCATTATAGCGGGGTGTCCTTTATGGAGGGGTTTTGCCTGATTATACAGTATTACACAATTCTATGTCACTAATTCACTGTTAACATCCTTAAAACACTCTAGACAAGATTACAACATGATATGATGATGATGGTGACAGTGGTCAAAGATTGCGCGCTAAAATATTCCGCGCCTCTTTTTATCCGAAAGGATTTCAAACTTTTCACATGCTGCCTGATGTGTCGTGAGTAAGTACACACGTGCGTACGCGCGTGTGTGTGGCTCCGTACTCTCGCAATCATGATCAGTCCTGAAGATGCCCTTCGTCGTCGAAGAGAGAGGGAAAGAGAACATCGTGCCCGTGAGACTCCTGAGCAGAGAGAGGCTCGTCTGTATCAGCGTCGCTTGCGTGATAGGGAACTATTTTGCTGCCTAGCTGTCGTATCGATTCGAAATAGAGCCAGCGAAAGAACTCTCGTCTATTTGCTGGCATTCGCTGCGCTCTTCGATACCTGACCGAGGCTGTATAATACCTTTTTCCAATCTAGGATGGCTCGTGCAGATACAATCAGTGTGTGCTAGCTCGCTCCCGCTCTCGCCTACTAGTATTCGCTGGCAGGGGGTGCGGCAAACTGTCCGTTATGCGGGTTTTTTTTCTACGTTGAAAAGCATTTGGGATTGGTTTTACTGTCCGTTATACGGAGTAGCGGGGTGTCCGTTCTGGAGGGGTTATGAACGTACGGAACTCTACGATAAAACAATCGGGACCTGCGAGTTTGTCCGTTATAACGCGGTGTCCGTTGTAGAGGGGTGTCCGTTAAGCGGGGTTCCACTGTATTACTATAATTTTTTTAATTATTATTATTATTATTATTATTATTGTTATTATTGTTACACCAAAATAGGTGCAAACAGGAGAGTGTAAGAGAACAGAGAATGATGGAAAAGAAAGAGTATATAGAGCAGTGGCCTAGACTCTCCCATCGCCACAGAGGGGCTTAAGGGATCCTGGTTTGGCCACTGGCCATATCCTACGACGAAAACAGACACAAAAGAAGAAACGAACTAGAGAATGAATATAATTTTCTAATGGTGAAATAACTCCATGATTAATGCAACTGACCAATAGAAATGATACACCAATATCAAAATCATTATAACACTTTAGGTGACTGCAAATGCAAACACTCGGGAACTGCGCATGCGTGACACCGCTAATTGATGGGCTGGTCCAAGGGTACGCGTATCTCCACGCTAGTAGCTCGCGGAGAGTCTGACACGGGCTAGCTACGCTGGTAGATAGCATGAGGGAGTCGACACATGCCATTCGTTGTGAGTTCCTGAGCCCCCAAAGTACACAGGTCGGAGCGAGCGGATGAGGTCGCGGCTTTTCACGGCGAACGCAGTCGTTTCAGGAAAATCGCCCTTTAACATTTCAGGCTCGCGTAGTTCTGAAAGCCGCTGGTATCGCTAATAGGTAGCCTCGTAGCATGTGGTGCCAGAATAAGCCTCGACACACCCTGACTCACAGACAGACAAACCAACTACTGTAACCCTCGCTGCGCATGCGCGCCGAGCCTAGAAATCATAAAGCGAGTAAGGATGACTGACGAGAGACGGTGGTAACAACAGTTGAAAAAGACAGTAAACTGCGACTGAAGAACTGTTTCAAAACATTTCGAAAGTATGTTACAAATACCTGGAATTAGCTTTTTTCGCTTACAGCTCTCACAATATCAAGTGTGTAGTGTCGAATGTGACCAAGATGCTTTACTTCATCCTTTAAACATTCTCAAAATAGATCACAGGTGTATATAACACGATTGTACATTATGAAAGTGTGTGTATGAAGGAAGGGCACACACATGCCCATATAAGTAAGTGACTGAGACTCTGTTTACTCAGTCACTTACTCTAGTGGCTAAACTGTAGCCACTTGAGTTGCCGGAAAATGCAGAAATTATACACAAACACTGTCTATGGTTGGAATGTTACTAGTTCATCTCTCCTGGTCTTGGCCAAACACAAGGCCCATAGCTATGTATTATCCACTAAAACGTTGATGGATTGCATGACTCTTCCCTGGGCATTGCACGGTAAAAGAGTTTATGATAGACTTCCAGACGTAATGTAACACAATATCGTCTTTTTGGACTATAAAGAAAATTGTTATATACCGCAAAAAGGAATAGCACTAAAGTGCAAACCCTCGGTGAACTGCGCATACGTGTTACCAGTAATTGATGGGCTGGGCTATTTGTATGTGTTTTGTGATCTCCCGCTAGTAGCTCACAGAGGGTGACACGAGCTAGCTACACATCTAGATAACATACGAGAGTAGATATGCGTGCTTTTAAGTAGTTAGCTACATGGTTGAGTGTGCATTAGACGGCAAATCGTTCATAATAGAAAAGGGCAGATTTCTGAATTTGTACTTGTTTGTGATGTGCCACTAGATTAGATCGAAACAGTTCCCCACTGTAAACTTTCCTATCTGCAATTGTTTCAGGGTTCAATATTATGCAAGCTGTCTAAACCTCTCTAAAAATTGATCTCACGTTATTCCACGCAATATGTAGGTAGCTAAGTGTTTACAGCAGTGGGTTTTTTTAAGGGGGCCTTTTTAACATAAAACAGTTTGTAAAATTTTCTCAGCACTGTCTAGGCAAGTTTCACTAATTAGTTCATCTATGAACGGTGCCATAAGCAGCATTAGGAGCCACTGCAATCTCTTTATCTTGTCCAGTGATAGGCCTCAGCTCCACATGTTCATACATGATGTCTCCACCATCAGTGTCTGAGGGAGGTGGTGGTGGAGAGTTTCAAATTTTACCACATACACACTGACACATTCTTTTGTTTGTGTGTTAGCAAAAAGACCATTCTAGGTTAGGGAATTGATGTCGCCTACCGTTTTTATTTCTCTTGGTGTCTGATCTTCTCTTAAGGAAAAAGATAACGGCAAGTAGAACAGCTATAAACAAGCCCATCCGTGTTAGACCAAGGACAGCGGAAAGTCCATTAACTATTGGTGTGCCTATATACAAAGAGCATTAATTATCTCACACTTGCTGGTTAAGAGCCTACCATTTGCTTGCTTGGCAGAATTGTCATTTCCAGATGGTAATGTTATAGTGATATCGGGTAGCTCCAGTGTATTGTAGCCCTCTGATCCATCCATTAGTATCTCTGATGCCAGTACATGGTATGATCCGGATTGCCATACCTTGAAACATTCCAGTGATGCTATGTCATATGATGAGTGACGAGGAATTGTGAAGTTGAATGTAAACTGATCATTGAGAAGAGTTATGGCACATCCTTTAGCATTTGAGTCATTTGTAAAAATACAAGAGGTACATATCCCTCTAATCACTGGTTTAACATTTGAATGAATCAGAGAGGAACCTGCAAGGAAATATTTAATTAGAAAGACAAGCATAATTATAGTTTTACTACTATGGTATTAATGGCATACCTTTTCTTATCCAAACTGTAATGTTGTTCACTTGAGTGCTAACATGTTCCTGCACAACACCGTAGTGTATCTCATGGACACTGACACTGTACTCCCCTCCTTCTGGAACTGAGAAACATTCCAGTAGTACAAGGTTGTCATCATGGTTATTGCTTCGGGTGGCATTGAAAATAAAATCATATTCGTCGTTTTCGATTTTGAGGGTGCAACCATCAGCAGTAGAATCAGAGAAGAAAGAACAGGAAAGACATATTCCTGGTTTTAACAGCTCACTAATAACTTTTACAGCTGCTTCAAAGATGGTCAAGAACGCTGGAAGAATGAAATGAAGTTTTTGTTAATGCATGGTATTAGGGTTTATTAGTGAGCAAGGTGATCACATCTAGTCTTCTTAATGTATATTTATGCACTGGTATTATTATGATACTTGTCACTGCACTTCTTAAAAGTGATTTATGCGCTAAAACACGCTTGAAAAATCGAACTGCTCAGCTTTGCTCGCCCACACAATTTTGCATTCCTCTATTAAACCATTTCTATGTCAACCACTGCATAGAATTATCATGTCACTAATAACTCTGGCACCTGCCTCAATCTCTGTCAAGAATTCTGCAATAGCTATGCCCCACATGAGATGGTTTTCAAATTATGAGCATGTGTTAAATTGTGTTACCTTTTCTGGTAGCATTTCCCTCTCCCACTTCATTCCATGCACTGATCTGGTAGGTGGTGCTGGCACATGGTCTCTCCAGAGTGATGTGTGTTTCAGTGGTGTTTCTCTGTTCTGAGACTCCCTGACTGGTGATATAGACACTGTAGTGGAGTATGGGGACTCCTTCCAGGGTGAATGGAGGACTCCATGACATTATGACACTGTCTTTACTGGCCGTATAGTGTACATCTGTGGGAGCCTCCAGCAGACCTGAGGGTTAATTACGACATTGTTTAATAGTCCAACTGACTTTTAATGAGTAACTGCCTAACCGAGGTTGGGTAGCTATATACAAACCTCTCCTCGAAACTTACAGCTAGTCAATGCTTATCCTGCCAAGTTATCATCAATTTTCCTACCAACCCTTCCCAAATGATTTACCTTGAATCGAGAGAACAGTTGTATGGGTCGTGTTTGTAGCAGTATAACACCCTGGAAGATTGACCACCCCAGTGATTTGAGCCCCATTGTATCTCATGTCAGTAGGAGTGATTATCAGCCATTGAACACAGTCAAAGTCACAGTACCCAGCAAAATTCAGCCCCCTGTCTTCAAGAGTTTCATGTGTTCCATAATGGTACTCATCTTGGTTTGCTACAGTATAAACCTCAGTTTCACCGTCAGCTCTCAATATCTCCCAATAAACACCATAGTCATTGCAGGCGTAAGGAGCAATCTCGGATGCCGCTATGCGCAGGTATGCTGAACCCTCAAGTGAGATGTGTATGGTAGGTCCGAAGGTCCCTGCACATAATATTTATGGGGTAAACACGAATACTTTTCAGAGACTGACATACATGAAAAATGGTAGAAATATTCACAGCAATCACACCGACCACGATTGAACAGAGTCAACAATGCTAAAATGCAGAAGCAAAAGGAAGTACTCGGTGCCATAACGACACTGCGTCTTCTTGCACGGCCACGAGTGCGAAGCCCACCGAATTATGAGGCGAGGGGAACGATCGGCGCATAATCCGCAAACGTCATCCAAGCTGCGCATGCGTTGAAGCTTCTGGAGATCTATCAGAGCGTCCGTGGACGCTCTAAAATCTCACGTGACCCGCGTAGAGGCAAAATCGCTCCATACCAGTTACAGGGACTACCATGGCATTCTATAGTTTTTGCGTGTTGCTCAGCCGTCCACAGCACGCCGTGAAATCATCGCACGGGATACGCGACTTTTACGCGATTTCGTAAATGAACCTACAGTTTTACTGGTAATGGTAGATAAAACTCACATAAATCGGTCACGCTTTCGACGGAGTATATACGATCCTTTTGGTAAGCGATATATACCTGTTTTCCCGAAAGCAAAAGCTACCAGAATCGTTGAGAATCATCATCAGCCACAGCTTCCTCTGTCAAATGGTGCTCATGCATGACACTGTATGCAGATGATCTCCATCTTACCAAACCGACCAAGGATCCACGTGATTACATAATTATCGTTGCAAGAGGACATCACAGCTATAGCAAATCACATTGAGAAATTGCATCTTGCTCCACAAAGTGTAAGTGTATCCTGGGGTCAAGAAAAAGACGACCTCTTCTCCCTTTTCATCAATTATTCACCAGTAGTTGCCAGATTGAACTAGTTACAAGTTGAAAGCTACTGCAACCTGGGAGTCACAGTGAACCAACACATTTTATGGTCTGAACACATCTGACACCTATATATGTGAATACGTGCTGTACAGACCTGGGCTGACACCTTCACGCTTCGTACTGTGCATCTGACACACCACCTCGGTGTAGTTGACTTGTTTGCCTTGCCTTGCTTTTCTACCTCGCTGCCAAGTTGTTGACACATGCATTCGACCACATTTAGAGTATGCTGCTCAGGCATGCAACCGGAAAGATGTTGAAGCTCTCGAATAACATTTGCTTGCAAAGTTTGTCTAAATATATGGGACATGAGCTACGATGACATGCTGCACCTCCTAAACCTGCCACCTCTACATACCAGACGCAGATCTCAAAACTTGTTAATATTACCAATGGACACTTGTATATTATAATTCCCATAAGGCATTTTCTTTCTCAGCAGCCTATAGTGGGGTATCAGTGTCTGAAGATGAAGTGTATGAAGCTATCTCTTCCCTTAAGAACAGAAAATCAGGTAGCTTTGGCCTCTTCTCGGAACATTTATAATACGCTTGTCCAGTCATAGCACATGACCTCTCTGTTTTCTTCACTGCATGTTTTCGACACGGCTACCTGCCTAAGTCTGTTCGGGACTGTGTTATTGTTCCTGTCCCTAAAAGTGGGAAAGATCCATCATGCAGCAAAATCTATCGTCCCATCACACTTGCTTCCACTCTAAGTAAAGTCATCGAGCATATTATTTTACAAAAGTACTTAGAAGCGATCAACTACAGTTTGGTTTTCATCTACTACCCAGTGTACTGCCCTTATGAAGATGGTTATCTCACGCTACATAAACAGTGGATCTAAGGTCCTTGGGTGTTTTTTGGATGCCAGTAAGGCCTTTGATAGAGTTGACCACAGTCTTCTCTTTCAAAAGTTGGAGAAAAGAGGTTTACCTCCTGCTATCTTAACCTTTCTCCTAAGATGGTACTCAATGCAAAGGATGAGTGTCCAGTGGAGTTATAACTGTCTCTCAAGTAGTTTGACAGTGTCTAATGGTGTTCGTCAAGGTGGTGTTCTGTCTCCTTTTCTTTTTGCTGTATACTTGGATAGTTTGCTGAAGGAGTTGTCTCTCTCTGGTGTGGGTTGTTGTTGGCGATGGATGTTTGCTGGTGTTTTTTGTTTCGCAGACGATATTGTTTTGTTGGCACCCTGCGCCTCAGCTCTGAGAAAAATGCTGTCATTGTGTTCTGCATATGCAACATCACATGGTCTGATTTTCAATACTGAAAAGACTCAACTAATTTGCTTCAGGAAATACGCTCATCCTGTTCCAGCTGCAATTATTGAGTTCAACGGTGTTCACCTTAACTTCTCAAACACAGTTCTACATCCGGGCCATTTAGTCACATTTGACCTTAACGATCAAGAAGACATTGTTAGAGTTGCCAAGGACATTAACCGCAAGGCTAACTCTATGATGTGTACTTTTGGTTTCTCTGATATTTTTGTGTTAACTTACCTTTTCAAATCATACTGCCTTTCTCTGTATGGCTGCGTTTTATCCTACCATGCTCTAAAACATCGCAATTAATAAAATATTACGAAGAATTTGGCACCTCCCCTCGAATTCCCATACGTCAATTGTCTTGAAGACTGCCAAAATTTTCTTTTTGCATAACATGATATTAAATCGCTTTGAAAAGTTCATCTCTCTCTGTATGGAAAGTGATAACCCTGTTGTCAAGTATATAATTTTTGACTCTGTTAATCTTGCCTATTCTTCAATTGGCTACAACTGTTTGTACGGTCATTCGCATGTTAAACATTTCACTGAGCATGATTTGTATGTATCTAGCATGATTAGATTTTATAGACATAATATATATATGGCACCCATTCTCCTTTTGAGTCTTACATCATTCATATCTCTTCTTAAACTACCCTATCTTTTTTTCATTATTCATCCTCTCTCTCTTCATTTGCACCTGTTGGTGTGTGTAATAAATAATAAACTCTTTTAGGAGCAATCACATTTTTCAAAGAGCCTTCACCTGATGTTATTATTGACATTTACATAATATATATTATAGGAGTAATCCGTTATAGGATTGGAAAAGATGTCACCAATGTTATTATCAACACTTTGAAACGTGAGACGAGTAGACCCTTTCGCGCGTATGCATAATCGAGGACGTGGTCACGTGGGCTGCCTGCGCATTTGTAAGACTAACTGTTGTTGATTGATGGTGATGATTATTACGATAGCCAAAATCTTGGTGATAAAACTGATATATAGTAGCTAATATAATCTATAGGCGATAAAAATTGATGATGATAATGTGATCAGTCTTCTATGCAGCGTACTCGCATGCTAAACGAGGTGCCCCTATTGTTAACGTCGTTATTGGTCCAATAAACGATAAAGAGGGAAGTGGCGCCGGGAACGGAGGTGTAGAACCCAGGCAAGTCCCTCAGACAGACGAGTCTTTCCTGCTGTCCACTATACTCCGTGCTGTAATAAACCCTCACGTAACTCTTGCACGGAGCGCGATCCTCCGACGATTCGTCCGCGGAATCACTACCGCTTCCGACTGCGTAAGCGCTCTCCAGAACGACGCCCGAGCAGTTACGCGTGCTCGTGTCTGTCACGGATACGTTGTAGAAACAGACCGCGTTGGTAGCGGTCATACTGTGGACGGAGTCGAAGAAGACTTGTCGGCTCTCATTGTTCTCGCCTCCAGTCATTGGCAGAGGGGCTAGCTTGTATCCTACTCTCTGGCCGCCCACACGGAGGTAGCATCCGTAGTACAGATTGTCGTCAGCATCCGTGCAATCTCTTACATCTGTTAGATAACACACTCTGTAACTGTGGAGAGAAAAATAATTTTAACGCACGCATACGTAGGCAACGATTATATATTGCGTACTTGGCTGGGACGTTAGGAAGGCAATCATTGGTAGGGAATACGTCATTATGGGCAGGATAGTTATCAGGATCGATCCTGCCGCAGCTAGATGGTAGTCGGTTGTATCTGCACGTGCAGTTGGCCGGGAAAGGATGCCTTTGTGCATCCGTCGTTTGGGCAACGAACACCGCTAGTGTGGTCACGATAAACAGTGTATTTTCCATCGC
>CASHTH010001508.1:0-24619 GCA_030341885.1 Geodia barretti | reverse complement strand
CTGGGCTACCAACGCACGGTGAAACAGCACGAGACAGGCGATGGCCACCACCCAGTTGACCGCCGCCATGATCCATAGCTGGCCGTACTCGGGCTCGGGCCACGCGACACGACGACGGGGAGGCCGTGCACAGCGTGTTGATGCATAGCCACAATGAGAGCGCTCGCCCGACGCGAAGGCCATCACCTGGTCGACGCGCATGCGGGGCAGCGTCGCGCGGATCCATGTGAACAGCAGCAGGAAGAAGACGAGCTTCCAATGGAATCACCATTATCTGCACGGGACGCCTGGGCCGTCAGTATCGGGCGCGACGAAGCGGCGTTCTTCCAGCCGCTCAGGAAGAGCACCGCCAGCACGGCGGAGACTTGAGGACGAGAGCTCGCCGCAACTCGCCACGCTGCAGCATGGCGCGAATCGGACTAGTCCGCTGTGCAGACTCGGTGTGGAGCCCGCCGTCAGCTCGGATTCCGCCTCCATCAGGTCGAACGGCGTGCGGTTCATCTCGGCGGAGGCGGCGACGAGGAAGACGAAGAACCCCAGCGGCTGCAGCACGATGAACGGGAGCTGCTGCGCCTCCACCACGTCGACCAGTGACATGCTGCCGGCCAAGAGCAGCACCCCCGCCAGCGAGACGATCATCGGCACCTCATAGCTGATGAGCATGGCCACGGCGCGGGCCGCGCCCAGCAGCGCGAAGCGGTTTCCGGATCCCCAGCCGCCGAGGAACATCGCCACCGTCGCGATGGTGGGAATGCCCACGAAGTAGAGCACGCCGATGTTGAGGTCGGCGAGGAAGGTGTCGGGGCCGAAGGGCACGACGGCCGCCGCCAGCAAAATCGCCGCCACCATGAGCACCGGCGCGAGGAAGAAGGTCAGCCGGTCGGCCATCGCGGGGCGCAGGTCTTCCTTCATGATGAGCTTCAGCACGTCGGCGAGGGGCTGCAGCAGCCCGAAGGGGCCTACGCGGTTGGGGCCGAGTCGCGTCTGGAACCGCCCCAACACCCGGCGCTCCATGTAGGTGTCCGCCGCCGTCAGCAGCAGCACGCCGTTGACGACGATGAACACGACGATGCCGCCGGCCAGCAGGTATGCGAGCCAGCCGAATCCATCGGGCGTCAGCTCCGCGAAGAAGCCGTACAGCCCGGAGAACAGCCCGTTCCTGTCGATGGGTGACTCCATGCTCTACTCCGTCGATGGCAGCCGTGGCGGCTACCGGTCGACCTCTCCCATGTTCACGTCAAGACTGCCGAAGATCACCATCAGGTCCGCCACCTTCCACCCGATCAGCATCTCCGCCAGCACCGTCAGGTTGATGAAAGGATGGCGAGCGTATCTTGCAGCGGTAGGGCGCAATGCCGCCGTCGCTGACCAGGTAGAAGCCGAGCTCGCCCTTGGAGGCCTCAACGTGGGCGTAGGCGTCTCCGGGCGGCGGGCGGAAGAAGAAGGGAAGCGCGGAGCGCACGGGCCGCCGGGCATGTCCCGGAAGCACTGCTCCGCAATGCGAATGCTCTGGTGTACCTCCATCACGCGCACCAGGAAGCGGTCGTAGCTGTCGCCGTTCGAACCGACGGGGACGGCGAAGTCCATGCGGTCGTAGACGTCGTAGGGGTCCGCCTTGCGCAGGTCCCAGGCCACGCCGCTTGCCCGCAGGTTTGGGCCGCTGACCGCGTTGTCGATGACCTGCTCCTTCGTCAGCACACCCACGCCCTTGGTCCGCGCCAGCACGATCTCGTTCTCCGAGATCAGCCGCTCCAGCTCGGCGATGGCGTCCGGCGTCGTGTCGAGCAGGTGGCGCACGGCGGGCCAGAACTCGGGCGGCGGCTCCTGGAACACCCCGCCCGGCCGCATGTAGCTCACCGTGACCCGCGCGCCGCACAGCATCTCGAACAGGTCCAGGATGCGCTCGCGCTCGCGGAAGCAGTACATGAGCGGTGTGCCCGAGGCGCCCCAGGTCCTGCAGGAAGAAGCCGACGCCCATCAGGTGGCTCGCGATGCGCTGCAGCTCCGCCGTCAGCACGCGAAGGTACAGGGCGCGCTCCGGCACGTCCACGCCGGCCAGCTTCTCGACGGCGAGCACGTAGGCCTGGTTGTTGATCATGGAGGAGGTGTAGTCGAGCCGGTCCGTCAGCGTGACGATCTGCGTGTACGTCCGCTCCTCGGCCAGCTTCTCCGTGCCCCGGTGCAGGTAGCCGAAGATGGGCTCGACGTCCGTTATGACCTCGCCGTCCAGCGTCACCCGCAGGCGAAAGACGCCGTGGGTGCTCGGGTGCTGGGGGCCGAGGTTTATGGTTATCTGCTCTGAGGGCAGCGTCACCGGCGCCTCCGTGTGTTCACTGTATCAGCCGCCGAGGTGGTCCTTCCGCAGCGGGTGCCCGGGGGAGCCCTCCCAGGTGAGGACGCGCTTCAGGTTGGGGTGGCCGCTGAAGCGGACCCCCATCAGGTCCCAGACCTCGCGCTCCTGCAGGTCGGCCGCCTGCCACACCCCCGTCAGCGACGGGGCTTCGACGTCGTCTCGGCCGTGCAGGGTGGTCTTGAGGACCAGGCTGTGATTGTGCGTCAGCGAGGTGAGGTGATAGACCACCTCGAAGGAGTCCAGGTAGTCGACGCCGGTGATGGAGGAGAGGTAGTCCATGGCGAGGTCCGGCGTCTCCTTCAAGTAGCGGCAGACCGCCACCAGCGACTCGGGCTCCACGCGGATCTCGTCCCCCGTCGAGCGTCACGCCGCCCGGCCACGCCCTGCAGGCGCTCCACCACGTCCGAGCCCAACAGCGCCCTGGTCATCAGGACCGGCTGGGTGGTGCGCCATGCTGTACTGCCGGATCTTGTCATGCAACTGCATCACCCCGTACAGGAGAGCGTCGGGACGGGGCGGGCATCCGGGCACGTACACGTCCACCGGGATAACCCGGTTGACGCCGGGCGTCACGCTGTAGGACTCGTAGTAGGGGCCGCCGCTGGTGGCGCAGGCCCCCATGGAAATGACCCACTTGGGCTCAGCCATCTGCTCGTAGATGCGCTCGATGGCGGGCGCCATCTTCCACGTCACGGTGCCGGCGACGATCATCAGGTCGGCCTGCCGGGGCGTCGCGCGGAAGACCTCCATGCCGAAGCGGGCGATGTCCCAGCGCGACATGGCGCTGGCCATCATCTCGAAGGCGCAGCACGCGAGGCCGAAGCTCAGCGGCCACACGGTCGACCTGCGGCCCCAGTTGATGAGCTCGTCGAGGGCGGTGACGAGGACGTTGCGCTGCAGCTCGTCCGGCACGTCGATGAGGGGCTCGGGGTACGGCGACGTGTGGGAGGCCTTCATGGCGGAGATGGCGTCGCCCTCGACCCGGTCCATCGCCCAGGTCGAGTCGCGCAGTGGGCCGCCGCCGATGTTTATCTCCATTCGAACGCCCCCCTTCCGCCACGCGTAGGCCCAGCCGACGCCCAGGATCCCCAGGAAGGCGAACATCACCAGCAGCGCGCCGCCGCCCAGCTCACGCAGGGTGATGGCCCACGGGTAGATGAAGATGGCGGTGACGTCGAAGATGAGGAAGAGCAGGGCGAAGAGGTAGTAGCGGAAGTTGAACTGCACCCACCGCCCGCCGATGGTCTCCATGCCGCACTCGTAGATGTCTGACTTGACGTCACTGGGCTTGTTGGGGCGAATGCGGAGGACCTGCGCGGCGCGGGACAAGAGGAACATACTGAGGGGCACCGCGAACGCAGCCCCCATCAGCAGGAGCACCAATCCGTACTGGCGGTAGTAGTCGTCCAGCATACCCCATCCTTCGGGCCGAGGATAGCATACAAGGGTGAAAAATACCACAATCGGCTTGGCCTCTGGAAGCCGTCCGGCTATACTCGCGCCAAAGGACGACCGGCTACCGGAGCGTCCGTCGGAGGTGAAGGATGGCGGACCCAGCGGTGTTCAAAATGGGACCAGATGACCCCGGTTGGCCGCGGCGAGGGCGTGATCAGCCACCCCATGTGCGGCGTGGCGTGTCCCTCCGAGACCATCACCACCGGAGTCAGCGTCTTCCAGCCCGGCGTGGCCATCCCGATGCACTACCACAACTGCGAGGAGATGGTGGTGGTGCTGGAGGGTGAGGGCGAATGCGAGATCGACGGGGTGGTGACCCCGCTGAAGGCGCAGGACGCGGGCTACGCCCCCACGGGCGTGCACCACTGCTACCGCAACACCGGCAGTGGCGTCATGAAGATCCTGTGGGTCTACGGCGCCAAAGACGTGACCCGCACCTTCGTGGAGACGGGGGTCACGGTGCCGCACCTGTCGCCCCAGGACCGGATCGGCAGCTAGCGAGGCGCGCGCGCCCCCGCGTCTGCTCCCTTACGGCTTAGCATTGCCATGCCGTCCCGCGTGGCGGTCAATCGCCGAGGGGAAGCGCCAAACAAGACGATGCAAGCCGCGTCCGGACGGGCAATAGGACCAACAACTCCGGAGTTTCCACGGGGGCGGTCGCACCTTGGTTATGTTGGTGTGCCTCGCTGGGGTCGCTCTATCTCTAGTGACCCTTGAGTTTTTCGCCAGCAATCCGATCCTGCCCTTCCTCCATGTAGTTCCCATACTGCTGGCAGGCGGGGTGGTTATTGCCCGGCCCGGCGTTGGGGCAAACTTGGCCCTTGGAGTCCTGGGGTTCTGGCTGCTGCTGGTTACCTGGTTAATGCTAGCCCTATCACGGGCAATCAGTTCCGAGTTCAACCCGTTCACCCTCTTTCTGATATTGGCGATAATCGTCGTCTCCGCGGTTGGCGTTGTCGCCGCGTTCCGTGCCGGGCGGTCAACGCCATTGCTGATGAGAAGTGTCCTTGTCTTGGTCGGTATTGGGCTCCAGGCCGCATTCCTGTTTGCGAGGGTTGCACCAGTTGCGTACATCTGATTGGCCGAAGGATGCATATCCTCCACAGTGAGGCTAACAAGAAGGCGGCGGAAACCGCAGCCCCACCCGCAGCCCTGGTGTCAGGGGGACAAGCCGATGACACGATGGGGCTGCAGCCGATTCTAGGCGCGTCGCGCGAGCGGGTTAGAGCCTGCGGAGGCGGGGGGCTATGAGGAGCGCCAGCAGCGCCAAGCCGAAGAGCGCTCCGCCGTTGGCCACCAGCGCCACGGAGACGCCCGCGGAGGCGGCGACGCCCGCGTAAACGTTGCCGATGGGGCAAAGCCGATGGCCATCTGCCACGCCCCGGCGGCCCTTCCCCGCGCCTCGTTGGGCACCACCGCCTGCATCAGACCCTGGGAAAAAACGTCGGCTACGGCCATGGCGGCGTTCACCACGAGCATCACTGCCAGCACCATCGCCAGGGTATCCGACTGGCTCAGCAACACCAGGCCGCCGGCGCCGACACACCCGTCAGGAAGGACAGGGAAAACAGCATCGGCGCCGGACGACGCTGCCACAGCGCCCGTCAGCACCGTACAGCGCCCCCGCCCATCGCTCCCACGGACTGAATCAGGCCGAACCCGTCGGCGCCCAGCCGAGCACGTCGCGGGCGATGCTCGGCAAGAGGGACAACACGGAGAAACCCAGAATCTCGGCGGCGGCGGTCAGCAGGACCAGCAGGGCCAGAGACCCGTTGCGCCCCAGTGACGGCAGGAAGTCCAGGACGTTCCGCAGCACGGACTCTTTGGCGATCTGCGCCGATCGCCCCTCCGCCGCAATGAAGAGGGCCGCGACGACCGTTACGACATGGGCAACCGCGATGACGCCATAGGTGGCCGCCGGGTTGGTCGCCGCCAGGACGGCCCCTACCCCCAAGCCGCCGATGACGGCGCCGATCCGCTGGGCGAGGTTGGTGATAGCGAGCCCGCTCACCATGTCCCTCGGGCCGACGATGTCGTAGGCCATGCTCTGGCGCAGCGCCTGCACGGCGCTCCACCCCGTGCCCAGGGCCACGTTCAGGGCGAGGAGGGCCCACAGCTCCAGAGCGTCCAGCCAGAAGAGCGTGGCTATGGCCAGCGCAACGACAGTCAGGGCGACGCCGAAAATGGCCAGCAACGGCCTTCGCGGGAAGCGGTCCGCCACGGCGCCAATGAGGATGCCGAAGATCAGTCGCGGGGTGTGGCGGAGGCCGATGGCAAGCCCCACCATGAAGGGCGAGTCCGTGGCCTCCAGGACGACCCACCCCAGCGCGATGTTCTCACCGGCGTAGGTGGCCCCCGCGATGATCCCGGAGGCGGTCAGGACGCGGAAGTCCGGAAAGGACAGCGCGCGCACGGCCCCAAACCGGCGGGAGCGCCGCCGGCGCCGTGGTGTAGGCTCCGGGGCGTCTCCGGTTGGACTCAATGCGCTGCCTCGTACGAGATTGGGATTGCGGTCGACGCTTCGGCTTGACGGGCCCCGTTAGGCGCTCGTGTCGTCACCGTTCCAGGTCATGGTGCGGCGCGGCGTTAGTCGCAGGACAACGCTCTGGCCTTCCACGTAGTATCTCCCCAAGAATGCCGCGGCGCCCTCGACTCCCTCGTATCGCGAGGCCACGGAGAAGCCCACGTCCCAAGCGTCGGACTCGCTCACGGTCACGTCGCCCTCCACCGAGACGTAGCGGTAGGGCTGGCCCTCGCTGGCGATGGACAGGGCGGCTCGCGCGTCCCCGGCGAGGTTCTTGGACTTCTGGAACTTGCGGCTCGTCCAGATCAGGAAGTCGCCGTCGACGTACTCGTACCATACGGGCGCCACGTGGGGCGAGCCGTCGGGCCGCAGCGTGACCAGGTGGGCGATGCGCGGCTCCGCCAGGAACTCCACCATTTCCGACTGAGACATCGTGGCCATGTTGCCATCCCCCTGCGCGATGCGCGCAAGCTCTTGGTCGCCATGATAGCATGACGCCGACTCAACAAACCTTGTATCAGGAGCGCCAGCTATGACGACGCAGCCGTTGCCGCACGAACTGTCCGCCGCCCAAGCCGCCGCCGCCATTCGCGAGGGGCGCCTGTCGCCCGTCGAGCTGGTGGAGGCGCTGCTGGCTCGCATCGACGCCCTGGACCCCGCGCTGCGAGCGTGGGTGACCGTCGACCGGGACGGGGCGCGCGCCGGCGCTCGGGCCTCGGCGATAGAGCTGGAGCGCTCCGGGCCGCGCGGGCCGCTGCACGGCGTCCCCATCGGCCTGAAGGACATCTTCTACACCGCCGGGATTCCGACCAAGGCGGGCTCGCCGCTGATGGCCGACTTCGTGCCCGAGTACGACGCCCACTGCGTTGCCCTCTTCCGGCAGGCGGGCGCCATCATCCTGGGCAAGACGGTCACGACGGAGTTCGCGGACGGCGACCCCTCCATCACCTACAACCCCTGGAACCGCGAGCACACGCCGGGGGGCTCGAGCAGCGGCTCGGGCGCGGCGGTGGCTGCGGGCATGGTGGCCGTCGCGACCGGCTCGCAGACCGTCGGGTCGACGCTGCGGCCCTCCGTCTACAACGGCATCGTCGGGCTGAAGCCGACGCTGGGCGCATCAGCGCGCACGGGCTCGTGCCGGTCAGCGCGTCGACGGACACGGTGGGCATCATGGTGCGCACGGTGGAGGACGCGGCGCTCGTGCTGGACGCCATCGCCGGGTACGACCCCAAGGACCCGATGGGCGCCTGCCAGATGGTGGGGGCCTACCACGCCTCGGCAACACGCCTGGGCGCGCCGCCCCGCATCGGCCTGGTGCGGCAGTTCTTCTACGAGCGGGCCGACGAGGAGATCCGGCGTCAGACCGACGACGTGGCGCAGAAGCTCGCCGCGGCGGGCGCTAGCGTCGAGGAGGTGGGGCTGCCGGAGCTGTTCGACCAGAGCCCGGAGCACATCGGCGCGGTGGTGTGGACGGAGGCGTCGGTCTTCCACCGGGAGTGGTTCGCCCAGAACCCCGAGGACTACGGCCCCAACATCCGCCGCCGCATCGAGGAGGCGATGGTGCGGTCGCCGCTCGACTACATCGTGGCGCAGAACGCGCGGCGCGAGCTGCGGGTCGCCATGTCGGACGTGTACGCGGCCTACGACGTGCTGCTGAGCCCGGGCACACCCGGCCCGGCGCCCAGCGACCGCTCGACGACGGGCCCGACGTACTTCCAGGCGCCGTGGACGTGGCTGGGCTGCCCGGCCATCAACATCCCCACGGGCCTCGCCGAGAACGGCATGCCGCTGGGCGTGCAGCTTGCGGCGGGGCCGTTCCAGGAGGAGCGCCTCCTCAACGCCGCCGCCTGGTGCGAGCGCACCCTCGGCGTGCGGCTGACGCCGATAGACCCGCGGTAGGGGACGACGTACCTCGTTGTCGCGGCGGGCCCAACGGTCTCACTGTTTCCTGGGCTGCCGTGGCTGCCGTAGCTGCGGGAGGTTGTTTTTGCAATGGATTTATAGCTGTCGTGGCATGTTCCAGCTTGAAATCCAAGAATTTTTTCGCCCAGCTGCAACAACCTCCGGTTTTCGCCTGCAGGACCGCAGGCGGCCGGGTCAAGGCGAGCTCCCGCAACGAAAACGTTGGTGCACAGGGCGGAGCCGGTTGCCTGACTGATGTGCGTGGATGCGTTTGCCATGGGGTGACGGTAGCGGACGGGGTGGTGTGGGGGCAATGGGGCCGTGTCAGGGTGTTTCCGCCTCTCGGCGGAACGGGCCATTCGCGAATGGCCCCTACGACTAGGCTGGAGTCTCCGCTGCGGCCTGCCGGACGAGGCGCTTGTAGAGGGCGAGGGCCGTCAGGGTGCTACTTCTGCCCTAGCTTCTCCCGCAGCCACCTCATCCCCAACCCCGTTTGTTGGGGGCCAAGGATATTGTTCAGTGTGCCCTGCTTGATCACCTCGTTGTTGTCTTTCACTATGGTGTGGCGAGTGCGCCCGTCCTCGTGCTTCTCCAGCCACTCCCCGTGTCGCGATGTTCGTTTTCTCACATATTCTTCGGCAAGCAGAAGCTTGATGAGGGCTTTGCCTCTGATGGCGACCATCCCCTAGGAACCGATGCCGACCATTTCAAGTTCAAAGCCTAGCACTGTCTGGTGCGTCCTATCCGCTTCAGGTCGAGCTGCCGTCGGGTCAGACTCTACCGGGGGAATAACGAGTTTGATGCCCCATTCGTCGAAGAACCGGGGGCGTTCGCCAGACTCTTCCAGGAGGTTGAGATGCTCTAGGACCAGTTCGTACAACGCTTCCTCTGTCTTACGCTTGCTTCGGGCATAGGTGCTGGTGCTGAGTTCCAAGCAGGTGCCGACCCACTTGTTGCCCTCGCGGGTAAACTGGTAATGCAGAACCACCCGCAGGGCGGGTTGAGCGTTTGAGGGGCTGGCATTCTCGTAGCGCCATTCCAGGCGTTGTGTGGTACGTCCTTCTTCCATGATTGTCTCCTTTGCGGTGTGCTGTAGTCCCTTATGTGGCATGTGCCTTCACGCCACGGGTATGCTCCCCTGGGACCGACCGCTTGGCACTGGCGACTTGACGTTCACTGCAAAGGATGTTGCCCGCCTCTCGTCCGATTCACCCGTCGGGACCTTCATGACTCGGACGGCCGCACCTGCCGCGTCAACAGACTTCTTTAGCTTTCTTGGCATGGCCTATCCCCTCACAAATTAACAGCCTTGGATGGAGGGCGACTGTGCTCTCCATCCAAGGCTGCTGCTATTTACATTGTCGGGCACATGGTCGTGCATAGGTGGAGCAATGAGACTAAGGACACTGCTCGCTACCCTACCTCCTGATTTCCAACTTGTGCAAGCATTGTATGACCATTCGGTATGCTGTCAACACAAATTTAGTATACCTACCCCCCGCGGCAAAGGCGATCTTATCGAGGGACGGCTCCCAGGGCGGACACGGGCCGATTCGTTCTGCCTCAATGCAAAACTCACTCCATCTGCCATTCTCGCGTGCTGCCGCCCCAAATCTGCTCGACTACTTGTCCGCCACTGGTGTACCACTCGATCTTTGCAACCTTTCCTTCAGAGCCCCCGACCAAACGCATGTATGCGCCGCTGTCGTCGGAGCGCACAATCAACTCTTCAACTTCAAGCACCTTTGGGATCGTCGCAGGTGGCCTCATCGGTCCTCTTTCGCCTTCTGGCCCGCGCAGGCGGCGAGGAACGCCGTACGCGTCGCCTTGGCGTTGTTGCGGGACATCAGCGAGAGCACGAAGGCGAGCAGGGGCGGGGCGAAGACCATCCACGCGAGGTCGCTGAGCTTGCCGGTGGTCCAGTCGGACTGCCAGAGGGGCTTGAGGAGCCAGTCGTTGACCAGCAGCAGCGCCACCGCGCCGAGGGTGACGGGGTGGGTGAGCGCGAGCTGGCAACGTTGGTGGAAGCTGCTGGGCATGGGGTGGTGGTCCTTCCCTCCGCGATGCTTAGAGGTTCAGGGTTTAGCTCATATTGACTGACTCAAAGTGATTAATCAAACCACGTTCTGCTTGTGAGACGCAGTGAGAGCAAACAGGGTTCCGCAGAGGGAGACGGGCGATTCGCGAATCGCCCCTACGACGGGGTTGGGGGCGAGCTAGTTGGCGCTGAAGTGCTGGGAGGGGCCCTCTCGGCGGACGCGGCTGCGGAGGTGTTCCGTGATCATCTCCAGGATCTCCACCTCGGCGCGCTAGGCACTCTTCGGCCGTGTCCATCTCGAGGAGGCCCTGCTTCACGGACATGTTGACGTCGAGGTTGCGGGCCACCAGATAGGCAAGGTCGGACGGGGCGTCGGGGAAAGGAACATCGCGCACCCACTCGTTGGCCATGCCGGCCACCAGGCGCGCGTATTCGAGGAACATCTCCTTGACCTTGGGGCCGACCTCGGTGGAACCGGCGGGGTCCGGCGGCAGGATCTCGACGCGGGCGGTCATGTAGGGGCGCTGCTGCAGCACCTCCAGCGACCGGAAGCGCTGCTGGCCGACGGACATCAGGATGATGCGGCCGTCCGGGTTGTTCTCATGCTGGGGTGACTCGCGCGATGGTGCCGATGTCGAAGGGGACGGCGGGCTCGCCCACCTCCACGCCCTCCTTGATCAGCACGACGCCGAAGCGCGAGTCCTGGCGTGCGATGTCCTGAAACATCTGGAGGTAGCGGGGCTCGAAGAGCTGCAGCGGCAACTGCATGCCCGGGAAGAGCACGGTGCCCAGGGGGAAGAGAGGGAGGTCGCGAATCTCGTTGGCCATGTCGCCCCGCTCGTTGAGTTACGGCGAGTATACGCATCCCGCGTATGGGGCGCCACCGGAGGGCGGGGATTCACGCAGCCTAGGCGACAGGCTTGAAGCGGTAGCCGACGTTCCAGACGGTCTCGATGAAGGTGTGGTTTGCGTCTTGCACCTTGCTCCGAAGCCGCCGCACGTGGACGTCCACGGTGCGGGTGCCGCCGAAGTACTCGTAGCCCCAGACGCGTGAGAGCAACTCCTCTCGAGAGAAGACGCGGCCGGGGTTCTGGGCCAGCAGCCGGAGCAGCTCGTACTCCTTGAAGGTGAGCAGGACGCGGTGGCCGGAGACGGTGACCTCATAGCGCGTCTGGTCGATGACGAGGTCACCGCTGTGGATGGTCTCGGAGCCTTCGCGGCCGCGAAGGCGGCGGAGGAGCTGGGTGACGCGAAGGGCGAGCTCCGTGGGGTTCGGCGGCTTCAGCGCGAAATCGTCGGCGCCGTGGGCGACGTCGTAGTCCTCCAGCTCGCGCTCCGTGACCAGCGCCATGACGGGGAGGCGGAGACGGCGGCAGAGCTGGACGGCCTCATCGGCCTCGGTGCGGGTGAAGCCGACGGCGTCCAGCAGCACGACGTCCGGGGTCTGCTCCATGGGGAGGGCGTCGAGGCAGCCGGGGTCAGGGGTCGCGGACGTGCTGAACTCGCCGCGAGGAAATGCCAGCATCAGCGTCTCCGCGGCCCTGCCGTCCCTGCTCACCATCAACACCGTGGGCACGTATCTTCACTCCACGAAGGTCGTTGTCGACACGCAGGTCGTTGTCGAGACGCTAGTATAGCACGGAGGCGACGTTTTCCGTTGAGGATACCGCCCATGCAGGGCCAACATGGCGCGAACCATGCCCTCTGGACGCCCAAATCGTTCGCAGCGGGGGCACCGAGGCGCTGTCGCCGGGCGAGCGAGGCGTGAGGCGCGTGGTGGGGCTAGTGCCTTGACAGGCGATTCTGCGCCCCTAGACTATTGCAACATCGCTATAGAGGCGGCGGGCAGGAAGAGTACTCCCCCAGCGAGGCCACAGAGAGCCGGGTAAGGTGGAAACCGGCGCTGGCGCAGGGGACGAATGGGCCGGCTTGCAGGGCAAGAGCCCCGCAAACGCTTCCGTCGGGTGGGCGCCGATCAAACGCCTAGCGGGTAAGCCGTCATCCCTCGGGAGGCGCGCCGTTTTCGAGAGTCCGCCCTCCCGTTGCTCGGGAGCGCGGAAACAAGGGTGGCACCGCGGAGTGACCCCGCCCCTTGATGGGAGCGGGGTTTTTTTATTGGGTTTCGCAAACCAGGGTCGAGAGAATAGCGGGGGTCGAAGATGACAATGCAGGAGAGCATACGGGATACAACGCCCCGAAGCCGCATCGAGGGCAAGCGGCGGGTGTTCAGCGGCATTCAGCCCAGCGGCGACGTGCAGCTCGGCAACTACATCGGCGCCATCAAGGGGTGGGTCGACCGGCAGGAGGAGAAGGAGAACTACTTCTGCATCGTCGACCTGCACGCCCTCACCGTCCCGCAGGAGCCTGACGAGCTGCGCCACCAGACGCGCTCGCTGGCGGCGATGCTGTTTGCCGCGGGGCTCGACCCGGAGAAGTGCACCATCTTCGTCCAGAGCCACGTGACGGCGCACGCCGAGGCCTGTTGGCTGCTCAACTGCGTCACGCCCATCGGCTGGCTGGAGCGCATGACCCAGTTCAAGGCGAAGGCGGAGAACCAGGAGAGCGTGTCGACGGGGCTGCTGGACTACCCCGTGCTCATGGCGGGCGACATCCTGCTCTACGACGCCCATGAGGTGCCCGTCGGCGAGGACCAGCGGCAGCACGTGGAGCTCGCGAGGGACATCGCCCAGCGCTTCAACCACATCTACGGCGACACCTTCGTTGTGCCGGTGGGCGTCATACCCGAGATCGGCGGGCGGGTCATGGGCCTCAACGACCCCACGATGAAGATGTCGAAGAGCTATGCGCACATTCGGGGCCACGCAATTCGCATGCTGGACGACCCCAAGGAGATAGAGCGCACCATCAAGCGCGCCGTCACCGACACTGGCAACGAGATCCGCTTCTCCGACGAGCCGGAAAGGGCCGGCGTCAACAATCTGCTGGGCATCTACAAGGTGATCACCGGCATGGATGAGGCGGCGGTCGAGGCCGAGTTCGCCAATGCCCGCGGCTACGGTGACCTCAAGAGCCGCGTGGCAGAGGTCGTAGTCGAGGCGCTCACGCCCATCCGCGAGCGGTACGAGGCGCTCATGCAGGATGTCGACGCCCTCGACCGGCTCCTTGAGCGGGGCGCGGAGCGCGCGCAGTCCGTCGCCGGGCCAAAGTTGGACGAGATCAAGCAGAGCATGGGGCTGATTCTGCGCAGCAAGTAAGCAACACAAACGCGACTTCCCAGTCGGAAGGGACGACCAGTATGTACTACCCATCATTGGAACAGGTCAGGGAGCTGGCGAAGGAAGGGAACCTGATCCCCGTCTACCGGGAGATCAGCGCGGACCTTGAGACGCCGGTCACCGCCTACATGAAGGTGGCGCGGAAGCCGTACTCCTTCCTGCTCGAGAGCATCGAGGGCGGAGAGCGGCTGGCGCGCTACAGCTTCATCGGCACGGAGCCGTCGAAGGTGATCCGCACGGGGCCGGGCCAGCCGGACGGCGAGGTGGACCCGCTGCGGCTCGTTGAGCAGGCGCTGGGGCGGTTCAAGGTGGTGTCCATCCCCGGCCTGCCCCGATTTCACGGCGGGCACGTGGGGTTCCTCGCCTACGACGCCGTCCACTACTTCGAGCCGCGGGTGCCCCCGCCCGCCAGCAACCCCCTCGACCTGCCGGAGTCAACCTTCATGCTGGCCGACACGCTGCTGGTCTTCGACCACCTGCGGCAGAAGATCCAGGTGGTGAGCCACGCGCACATCCGGGGCAACAACGTCGACGCCGCGTACGCGAAGGCCACCAAGCGCATCGACCGGCTGGTGAAGCGGCTGGACCGCCCGCTCAAGCGGCCCAAGCGCAACGGCAACCAAGAGGACGGCGCCGAACGCCGGAGCGCCGCACCTACACCTCCAACCGCAGCTACGAGGAGTACGACGAGATCGTCCGGCGGTCGCGGGACTACATCATCGCCGGGGACATCATCCAGGTGGTGCCGTCGCAGCGGCTGGAGCGGCCCACGGACGCCGCGCCCCTCGACCTCGACGTCGCGATGCGGTCCTCGCGGGGCACGAACCCGTCGCCGTACATGTACCTGCTGGAGCTGGACGACTTCCACATCATCGGGGCGTCGCCGGAGCTGCTGGTGCGCGTCGAGGACGGGCTGGTGCTCAACTTCCCGCTGGCGGGCACCCGCGCCACGCGGCCGGACCCGCAATCAGGAGGAGACGAGGCGCTGGCCGAGGAGCTGCGCACCAACGAGAAGGAGCGCGCCGAGCACATCATGCTCGTGGACCTGGGCCGCAACGACGTGGGCCGCGTCGCCATCCCGGGCACGGTGGAGGTCCATGACCTGATGCGCGGGGTCAAGTACTCGCACGTCATGCACCTGGAGTCGAGGTGCACGCGCTAACTGTTCGCCCTCGGCCCGCAGCCTCTACGACGACCCGCTGACCGGTCGTGACTGCGGTCTGTTGCACGCTGCCCTCGTAGTCGCCTGTCGCCGACGGTGCCCACGGGCATGGAGATCACTGCGGAGCGGAGGGCCGAGGCTCGCGAGTACAGCGGCGGGCCGTCGGCGGTACTCAGCTTCTCCGCACATGGACACGGCACCTCCACCTTCGCACCATGGTGCTGAAGGACGGCGTGGCCTACATCCAGGCGGGCGGCGGCATCGTCTACGACAGCGAGCCGGAGGCGGAGTTCCAGGAAACGCTGCAGAAGGCGGGGGCGCTGCTGACCGCCATCAACCTGGCGGAGGAACAGTCATGATTCTGCTGATCGACAACTACGACAGCTTCACTACAACCTGTACCAGTACCTCTGCGAGCTTGGCGCCGACGTCCACGTGGAGCGCAACGACCAGATCACCGTGGACGCAGATACGCAGCTGATGACGCGCCCCGAGAAGCGTGGTGTTCTCGCCGCAGTCATTCCCAGCCGTGCACGCCACGTGAGGCGAGGCCGCCCATCTCGATGGAGGCGATCGAGCGGCTGGCCCGACGACGCCGGTGCTGGGCGTGTGCCTGGGGCACCAGTGCATCGGCGAGGTGTACGGCGGCGGCAACGGGCGGCGGCGGGCGAGATCGACGCGACACGGCAAGACTTCGCCATCCACCACACTGGGCGCCGGCCTCGCTGCTACGACCGCCGCGCGTGCGCACGGCCTCGCGCGATGCCGGTACACTCGCTGGTGGTCTTCCCCGAGGACCTGCCGGACAGCCTCGAGGTGACGCTTGGACGGATCGGGGCGTCATATGGGGCTGAAGAAAAGGAGTCATATTCCCGGTGAGGGTGTGCATTTTCCACCCGGAGTCCATCATGACCGCCGTGGGCAAAGACCTTCTCAGGAACTTCCTGGCAATGTAGGCTAGGCTAGCAGACAGGGGCGATGCCCGCATTGAGGTGAAACATGATTCGCGAGTCCATAGGCGCGCGGATTGAGGGCAGGTCCCTGACAACCGACGAGGCCTCCGCCTGCATGGAGGAGATCATGTCGGGCACGGCGACGCCGGCGCAGATCGGCGCGTTTGTGACGGCGCTGCGGCTGAAGGGCGAGACCTCGGACGAGATCGCGGCATGGCGCGCGTCATGCGGGCCAACGTGCTGCGCGTCAACGTGCCGGGGCCGGTTGTGGACGTGGTGGGCACCGGCGGCGACGGCCTCAACACCTTCAACCTCTCCACCGCCGCCGCGCTGGTGCTGGCGGCGTCGGGCGTGAAGGTGGCCAAGCACGGCAACCGCGCGGCGTCGAGCTCCGCGGGCCGCCGACGTGCTGGAGGCCTGTGGCGTCAAGCTTGAGCTGACGCCGGAGGGCGTTGCGCGGTGCGTCGAGGAGGCGGGCATGGGCTTCATGTTCGCGCCGGCCTTCCACCCGGCCATGCGCCACGCGGCGGGCCCACGCCGAGAGCTCGGCATTCGCACGGTGTTCAACATCCTCGGGCCGCTGACCAACCCCGCCTTCGCGAGCGCGCTGGTCGTCGGCATCGCGGACCCGTCGTTCGGACAGCGGATGGCGGAGGCGTTCCTGCAGCTCGGACGACGCGGGCGATGGTGGTGCACGGCTCCGACGGCGCGGACGAGCTGACGCTGACCGGCCCGACGCAGGTGTGGGAGGCCAAGGACGGCGCGGTCACGGCCTACGAGATTCGCCCCGAGGACGTGGCGCTGGAGCCATGCTCGCTTGACGACCTGAGGGGCGGCGTCGCGGAGGAGAACGCGGAGACCATGCTGCGGGTGCTGGGCGGAGAGCTTGGGCCGCTGCACCGGGCCGTCGCGCTGAGCGCGGGCGCGGGCATGCTGGTTGCGGGCACAGTCCCGACCTGAAAGAAGGCGTGGCAGCGGCGCGTCGGGTGCTTTCGAGCAAAGCGGCGCTGGAAACGCTGAGGAAGCTGGCGGAGGTCAGCCAGAGCGCCTAGCGCAGAGGAGTCTTGGCACGAATGGCAACCATCCTGGACCAAATCGTTGAGGCGAAGCGGGCGTCGCTGGAGCGGGCGATGTCCGAGACGCCCCTTGCCGAGCTGGAGCGCCGGATCGCCGGCGCCCCGCCCGCTGTCGACTTTGCGTCGGCGCTGCGGGGCGATGACATCCGCCTCATCGCGGAGGTGAAGAAGGCGTCGCCGTCCGCGGGCTGCTGCGCGCGGACTTCGACCCCGCGTGGCTGGCGTCGACCTACGCGGCGAGCGGCGCGGCGGCCATCTCGTGCCTGACGGACGCCCACTTCGAGGGGACGCTGGAGCACCTGCGGCAGGTGAAGGACGCCGTCGCAGCCACGGTCGTACCCGCGCTGCGCAAGGACTTCCTGACGCACCCCTACCAGCTCTACGAGGCCCGTGCCTCGGGCGCGGACGCCGCGCTGCTCATCGTGGCGGTGCTGTCGCGCCGCATCAGTTGCGGGAGATGTTGGACACGGCGCGGGACGTCGGCCTGCAATGCCTCGTGGAGGTGCACGACGAGGCCGAGATGGCGACCGCGGCGGAGGCCGGCGCGGCGGTCATCGGCATCAACAACCGCGACCTGCGGACGTTCAAGACGGACCTCGCCGTGACCGGGGCCCTGGCGTCGAAAGCCCCCGCCGACGCCGTGCTCGTGAGCGAGAGCGGCATTCGGGACCGCGCGGACATGGAGCGGCTGCGGGACCTCGGGGCGCACGCCGCGCTGGTGGGCGAGGCCATCGTGACGCAGCCGGACCCCGGCGCGAAGATCGCGAGCTGCTGGGTGTGCAGGCGCCCGCGCAAGGAGCAAGCGCGCAGGAAGCGCGGCAGCCATGACACTCGTGAAGATCTGCGGCCTTCGAGACGTGGAGCACATGGTCGCCGCCGCGGAGGCCGGCGCGGACCTGGTTGGCTTGAACTTCCTGCCGACGGTGCGCCGCTACATCCCGCCGGAGGACGGCGCCGCGCTGGCGTCGACCTTTCGCGAGCGGAAGCAGGGCCGAGGCTGGTGGGGCTCTTCGCAGACCAACCCGTCGAGCACGTCAACGCGGTTGCGGCGCAGGTAGGGCTCGACTTCGTGCAACTCTGCGGCAGCGAGCCGCCGGAGTACTGGGCACAAGTGGAGCCGGCCATCCTCAAGGTCGTGCACGTGCCCCCGGCCGCATCCGGGGATACCGACGACCAATACGCCGTCGTGGAGACGGTGGAAGTACGGTTGCAGGCCATCAGCAATGCCGGACACATCGCCTTGCTGGACCGGCAGTCGTCGGTGCAGCCCGGCGGAATGGGCGAGATGTTCGACTGGTCAGTCGCGAAGGAACTGGCCGCTCTCGGCTATCGCTTCATCCTCGCGGGCGGGCTGACGCCGGAGAACGTCGCGGGGGCCATCGAGGCGGTAGGGCCGTTCGGGGTCGACGTCTCCAGCGGCGTCGAGACCGATGGCGTCAAGGACATCGAAAAGATACGCCGCTTTGTGGCAGCGGCCGGACAAGGAGCCCCCTTATGAACAATGAAGAGCGGCTGCCCAACGCGCAGGGCCGGTTCGGCGACTACGGCGGGCGCTTTGTGCCCGAGACGCTGATGGCCGCGGTGGAGGAGCTTCGAGTCGGCTACGAGGAGGCCCGCGACGACCCGAGCTTTCAGGCGGAGCTCGCGGGGCTGCTGGCCAACTATGTCGGCAGGCCGACGCCGCTGACCTTCGCCGCGAACCTCACGGCGCACTTCGGCGGGGCGCGCGTCTACCTGAAGCGCGAGGACCTGGCCCACACCGGCGCGCACAAGATCAACCACGCGGTGGGGCAGGCGCTCCTGGCCAAGCGCATGGGCAAGCAGCGGATCATCGCGGAGACCGGCGCGGGACAGCACGGCGTCGCCACGGCGACGGTCTGCGCCCTGCTGGGCATGGAGTGCGTGGTCTACATGGGCACGGAGGACATGCGGCGGCAGCAGCCGAACGTCTACCGGATGGAGCTGATGGGCGCAAAGGTGCAGCCGGTGGACAGCGGCTCGCGCACGCTGAAGGACGCCATCAACGAGTGCATGCGCGACTGGGTGACCAACGTGCGCACCACCTTCTACCTGCTGGGCAGCGTCGTGGGGCCGCACCCGTACCCGATGATGGTGCGCGACTTCCAGGCCATCGTGGGGCGCGAGGCGCGGGAGCAGGCGCTGCCGCTGAGGGCCGCCTGCCCGACTACGCCGTCGCGTGCGTGGGCGGGGGCAGCAACGCCATGGGGCTCTTCTACCCCTTCGTGCCCGACGAGGAGGTCGCCCTCGTGGGCGTCGAGGCCGGCGGGCTCGGGCTGGAGACGGGCAAGCACGCTGCGCCGCTGTCGGGCGGCACGCCCGGGGTGCTCCACGGGTCGCACTCCTACCTGATGCAGGACGAGGCGGGCAGGTGCTGGAGACCCACAGCGTGTCGGCGGGCCTTGACTACCCCGGCGTGGGGCCGGAGCACTCCTACCTCAAGGACATCGCCGGGCGACGTACGTCTCGGCGACGGACGACGAGGCGCTGGCGGCGTTCTCGCTGCTGTCGAGGCTGGAGGGCATCATCCCGGCGCTGGAGCCGTCGCACGCGTTGGCGCACGTGGCGAAGCTGGCGCCGCAGGCGGGCCCGGACAAGGTCATCGTGATGAACCTCAGCGGACGGGGCGACAAGGACCTGCAGGAAGTCATCCGCGTGATGGGCGAGCGGCAGAGTCCAGAGGGAGCGGCGTAATGGTCATCGGCAAGGAGCGGACGAGTTGGTACAGTGACCACCCGCTGGAGTGCACGTGCGCGGCCTGCGAGTCGAGCGCGCCGACGACCGCCGCTTCCGCGAATGACGCAGGGCCGCAAGGTGGGCCGCAACGAGTCGTGCCCCTGCGGCAGCGGCGTCAAGTACAAGCGCTGCCACGGGGCGTAGGGAAATCCCCGGCCCGATCTGCACTCAGAGGTTGGAGCGGCATGACACCCCCGCTTGCCCTTCCCGGTCCACGTCTGTAGAGTTGTCTCATGATCATTGACTCACACGTGCACGTGTATCCCCCCTCCTTCCGCGAGCGGCGGGAGGAGTTGGCGCGGCGTGACGCCACCTTTCGCGCACTTTACGCCGACCCCCGGGCCGTTCTCGCCACCGCCGACGACCTGCTGGCCGCCATGGACGAGGCGGGCGTCGACGTTGCCGTTGCCGTGGGCATCGGGTGGACGGACCTCGACGTTGCACGCGAGGCCAACGATTACCTGGTCGAGTGCACGGCCCGCAGCGACGGGCGGCTGCTTGCCTTCGGGTCGGTGAACCCGGCGTGGGGCGACGACGCCCTGACAGAGGTAGAGCGATGCGCCGCCGCGAGGCTCGTGGGCGTCGGAGAGTTGCACCCGGACACGCAGGGCTACCGCATCGACGACGCGTCCGTGATGGGGCCGCTGATGGCGCTGGCGAAGCGGCTGGGCATGCCGGTGCTCACGCACGCGTCGGAGCCCGTGGGCCACAGCTACCCCGGCAAGGGCACGGTGACGCCGGACCGGCTGCTGCGCTTCATCGAGTCGTTTCCAGGGCAGCCGGTCATCGCCGCGCACTGGGGCGGCGGGCTCCCCTTCTACGCGCTCATGCCGGAGGTCAAGGCCGCCCTGGCCGATGTCTACTTCGACACTGCGGCGTCGCCGTTCCTCTACACATCCGACATATTCGCGAGCGTGACGCGCATCGTCGGCGCGGAACGCGTCCTCTTCGGCACTGACTTCCCCCTCATCAAGCACGCCCGCTTGCTCGCGCAGGTGCGGGAGAGCGGCCTCTCGGATGAGGAGCAGGCGCTCATCACCGGCGGCAACGCGGCCAAACTGCTCGGGCTTGGCGGTTGACGCCAATGGAGACGCTGCCCGATCACCTGCGGCCCGGGCTGGACATCGTTCTTGTTGGGCTAACCCGTCGATACCCTCGGCGCAGACGGGGCGCTACTTCGCCAACCCGCGCAACCGGTTCTGGCGCGCCTTCAACGCCGCGGGCCTCACCCCGGAGCCGCTGGGGCCCGAGACGGACCACCGCATGCTGGAGTTCGGCATCGGCATGACGGACGTGGTGAAGCGCCCACGGCGGGCGTCGGCGACCTGAAGGCGGCGGACTTCCGCGAGGGGGCGGTCGACCCTGCGGGAGCGGCTGCTGGCCACTGCGCCGCGCATCGTGAGCTTCCACGGGGTAATGGCGGCGTCACAGTACCGCCGTCACGCGGACGGCGACCGGGGGCGAGTGGCGCTGGGCCTGCAGGAGTGGCGCATCGGCGACGCCGCAGTCTTCGTGACGCCCAACCCCAGCCCGGCCAATGCCAGCTTCAGCCTGGAGGACCTCACCAAGTGGTATATGCGCCTGAAGGAGTTGCTTGACCAGCTCAAGGCAGCCTGAACAACTACGCCTCTTTGTTGCGGTGACGATGCCCGCAGAGGCCCGGGATGCCATCGCCCGGCTCATTCAAGGCCTGCGCGCCGCCGACTTGACCGGCGTGAGGCTCGTCGATCCCGACGGCGTGCATCTCACCCTCAAGTTCCTCGGCAACGTCGACAGCTCGCGCGTGCCCACCCTGACCGACGCGTTGGACGCCGTCGGCAAGGGCTCCGTGCCATTCGCGCTCCATCTGCGGGATGTCGGCGTGTTCCCCGACCGGCGATCCCCGCGCGTCCTGTGGGCAGGCGTGTCCGGCGACACCGACGCGCTCGCCGCCCTGGCACGCCGCGTAGACGACGCATGCGCCAACATGGGCTTCCCGCGAGAACAGAGGCCGTTCAGCCCGCACCTCACCCTTGCCCGTCTACGCGACCGCGCCTCCGCCGACGATCGCCAACGCGCAGGAACCCTTCTGGCAGACATTGGCCTCCCACCTGCGGAATCGTTCCCTGTGGAGGCGTTTCATCTCATCAGGAGCACCCTCACGCCATCCGGCCCCCTTTACGATACCGTCCACACCGTAACCCTTAACTGCGTCGTATAGTTGAATTGCTTTGCCTCTCCCTCTGCCTTTTCGCCGACAGCCTGCCGCCGCTCTCCACCATTAATAACGATTACGTCGTTCTTTATCTGGCTCAATATGCCGAATACTAACAGCCTCTGCCATAGGGCTTTGGGCAATTGCCCAGGGTTTCTCAATCCGGCACTTTCATCATTATTTTCGAATCTTCCTACGGTATTCGTTGTATGTCAGGTATAATGGTACTATCATGCCAGCGAACCCTGTCTATAGTGTGCCTTTACGAGTATCATATATCCCGCAGTCCTTCATTGGAAAACACTCGCCCCACTTGTATGTTTTAGGAAACTTGTAATACACTCTAATTAGTAGTTCAAAGTTGCCCAACAGGCCCCTCCCTGCCGCTCAGCCGCCTCTTTGACTGGCGAATATGGGATGAGTCGTGGGCTCAGGAGGGTTAGGTGGTGACGAATCTTCCTCAATGCAGAAGCTGTGGCACGGGTGAGTTAGTCCCTCTGTCCGACTTCGGAGGACAAAGGGGCCCCCATTTACTACAAGGCTTGGGCTTGCACCAACCCTAATTGTGGCTTCAATATCAAAATCCGTAACGGCGACCTCTATCTAAATGAGCCAATCAGCAACGGCTCCACCTACGTCCCACGGTCCCGCTAATAGTAGTTCGTTGACAATTCTTTGCGCCCGGCATTAGACCGGGCGCACCCCCGCCTGCTGACAGATTCCCACGGCATCCAGCTTGATGCGGCATCCCCTGGGCGTGGTATGCTCATTGCACAGGCTTGAATTCTCCTTGGGGTGACATCATTGGCAACGCATGAGGGGCGGGGCGCCGTTGGAATGCGGGACAATAGGCGTCTTGCGATCATCCTGTTGGGCGGCGGCGCGATACTCTTGGCCGTTGCCGGCGGATTCTTCGGCTATCAGGCCTACATCGATGAACGCTACGAGCCGGTGGTGAGCCTTACCACAGCGCCCGTGCTGCCGTCCCAGCAAGACCTTCAGGAGTTGGTTGTGCCTCCACCCGACGCGCCGTCGCAGTCACAGCCGGCTAGCACGGCGCCCCTGCTGGATTCGGGGCCGGCGGCATCCTCCGCCACGCTCGGCGAGGTCTACGGCAGCGAGGTCTACGGCGGCCTGGGTGTGTCCCCGCAGGACTGGGTGAACCCCCTCTGGGCCGGGGAGCAGGACGGCCAGCAACTTACCTCTGTGTACCTCCGGTGTCGGAAGTGGACCTGCCGGAGTCTGGGCTCTCTCCCGCCACTCTCGTACGGATCCCCGCCATCGGACTGCAGTCCGAGACCATTGTGCTGGGCACATTCACAACCGATGACGGCCATCTCAAGTTCGAGTCGCCGGTGTTCGACGTCGGCATCATCCCCAACCACACCAACCCGGGTGAGGTTGGCAACACCTGGCTGTTCGGACACCTGGAGAGCCCCCTCAAGGGGGAGGGCGCCGTCTTTCGAGACCTGCACAAGGTCCACGATTTCCTCCGTCGCGGCGAGCCAGTCTACGTCATAGTTGACACCGACGATGGGAGCTTCTGTATCAGGCCACGAGAATTCCGCATCCTGCCCCAGGAAGACGTCTATTTTTGGGACTCCGATGGCCGCACCGCCACCCTCGTCAGCTCGTGGCCGCGGTTCAAGTACGACGAGCGGGTTGTGGTGACGGCGGAGCTGGTGGGCGTCCGCCTCAACCCCGCGGTTTCTTGACGTCCCCTTCGGCACGCTGCTACGATGACTAAAAGGCAGTGACGGAGACGAGTACCTGGTGTCGCCGCCGCCAGCGAGTCCGGACCGGTGGAAGCGGACAGGTGGGCGCCCAGCGAATATCCCTCCCGAGCCGTGCCCCGAACAGGCGAATGGCTTTCCCGCCTGCTAGGCCGCACCGGAAGCCCACCGTTACCTCGGGCAGGGGCGTGATGGCGTCCTGCAAAGCGTCACCGCCGGCGCAATAGCCGGTAGTGAAATAAGGGTGGTACCGCGGGTTCACAGACCCGTCCCTTCTCAGGGACGGGCTTTTTTATTGCGCCGGGCCAGACCCGGCAGGGAGCAGAGCATGTTTCAGCCGGTATCCAGCAAGGTGAGCTTCCCTGAGTTGGAGGACCGCACGCTCCAACTGTGGCGGGACCGCGATGTCTTTCGCCGCACGTGGTCGGAGCGGGAGGGCAAGCCCCTCTTCATGCTGTACGAGGGGACCGCCCACCACAAACGGCACCCCGGGCATGCACCACGTCCTGGCCCGGGTGTTCAAGGACGTCATCCGCGCTACAAGACCATGCGCGGCTACCGGCCCTTCCGCAAGGGCGGTTGGGACACCCACGGCCTGCCGGTCGAGCTGGAGGTGGAGAAGGAGCTGGGCTTCACCACCAAGGGGCAGATCGAGGAGTACGGCATCGACCGGTTCAACGCCCTCTGCCGGGAGAGCGTCCAGCGCTACAAGGGCGAGTGGGAGGACCTGACGGAGCGCGTGGGCTTCTGGATCGACCTGGACGACCCCTACGTCACCTTTCACAACGGGTACATCCAGACCGGATGGTGGATCATCAAGGAGCTGTGGGACCGGGGGCTGGTGTACCTGGGCTATCGGGTGACGCCCCACTGCCCTCGATGCGTAACGTCACTGAGCTCGCACGAGGTGTCGCTGGGCTACAAGGAGGACACGCCCGACCCGTCGATCTACGTGCGCTTCCCGCTCGCCGACGAGCAGGACGAGGCCGCAGACGCCGCCCGCCGCATGGGCTGGAGCGAGGCGGGTTGGGACGGCCTGTACCCTCGGCCGATGGCGTGGACGACGACACCGTGGACGCTGACGGCGAACATGGCGCTCGCCGTCGCGCCTAACGCGGACTACGCCCTCCTGCGCTCGCCCGACGGCGGGGAACGCCTACTGCTTGCCCGCGCACGCGTCGAGGAGGTGCTGGGGGAGGGTTGGACCGAGGAGGCCTCCTTCAAGGGCAGCGAGCTGCA
>CASHTH010001506.1:0-58079 GCA_030341885.1 Geodia barretti | reverse complement strand
CAATGTTTGGCACCGAGGAAACCCAGCCATACGGGGCGAGAATGGATATGCGGTGCCCTAGTCTGATGATAAAATAACAAGATCCGCCCGCCTTTTTGATTTTTGTTTTAAAGAGTTGCCCACCGTTTGACCCATTTCCCTGAGCGATCTCTCGCCTCTCTACTGGTCTCTCTCTCTCCTCTCAAGATGTCTTCACAACCCCCCACACCTTGCCGTATTCCAACAGAGCGCCGCGATAACCTTGGGCCAGTCGTTTATTAACCTGCAGTCGCATTTCTTTCAGCTGATGGGACATACGTTTACTTCCTCAGACTGACCTCCTTAACAACTGTTTTATGATATCCCTTTCCTTACTCTTCAATTTGTAATTGTGCTACAAAAGCTTTCACAAATTAACACCAGCCCATGCGGACAGGACTTACTATCTGATCAAGGTCCAATGCAAACAATTGAACGTATTCAGTGCTATGTGGCATGCATGGCTCCACGCCGTCACGCCCACTTTACAGTATTCTCCTGCCGACAGACTTACCTTCCTATCTGTTCATTCTTCTCACCGCGGACCTCAGCCAGTGCTTCCCACTAGTGTGATTCTCCGGATCTGTTCCTCCTTTGCCACCGGTTACGCAACACTCGCACCACTCCCATGAGAATGTCAAATTCGCATCTCAAAAAACTCAAACTCGGCTGGGGCCATCGATCTTCCCAACCTGTTGTCGGGGGTGACAGACTTGAACGAGGATGGTGTCATACTCATTCAGAACAGCCTCTGTGTCTCCAAGTCTGGAGGGCAGATAGACAGAGAAGACAGACAGAGAGAAAGACAGAGAGAGATGGCTAACAATAGCAAGGGTAGTTGACTATCCTCTCCACTAGTGGCTCTCATACACATCCACAATTAATGTCACTGGCAAATCATCGACAAATTTCCACGTGGATTTTCCTCACATTTGCACAGATACGCAGCCGTACACAAACAAACTAATGTGGCCACGACCCACCAAGGTACAAGCCACCCCACCATATAGAGTAATTGTGCACAGGTAAGGTGTTGTTGTTGTTATACGTGTGTCTGAGACGCAATCACACGGCTACCAGTTAGAAAACTCCACCCCCTCCCCCGCCTCCTTAGTCTCATCAACTCAACATGAGCTGCATGTGACCAGTCCACACGAGAGCCGGCAGTGGGCGTGGTCTAAGAGATCACGACCATTACATGACAAGCAAACGGAGTCTTCCTCTGCAGTTCTATGGCTTCCCTGGCTGCCTTCTCGGCTTCGCCATAGTACTTAGTCTCCTCTAGACCAAACGCATAGCTTGATGGAGAGAGAGAGGAGAGAGTTTGAGTCTGGTTTTGAGCAAAATCCAACATTGCTTTATGGAATCAACGTTTAGCAAAGGCAGAGGTTTTACACAGAGAAAACGGTATTTAGTGAATAATATGGCACAAGTGTCCACTCAGCCCCCTTCTTCAATACAGCTTCGTAGCTGATAGCACACGTGAACGAGAAACATACAAAGACCAGCAAACATTAGCAGTCGGAAGATATTATGACGGCAAGAGAGGGTGTTGAGTTCTCACAAGGCCAGGAGGTAAGGATAGAGAGGTTCCTTCTTCTCCCAGTGAGGCAACAGGGCTGCCAGGGTGTCTCTGGCTCTGGCAAACATCCCCAACATCTTGCAGGCCACAAACAGCATGTGAGTGGCGAGTAGGTCTCTGGGGTAGTTGACAAGAATGGCTGCCCAGTGGTCGATGGCTGAGGGCAGCTGTCCTTCTGCATACGCCAGCAGAGCCTGCACATGTCTCTCCTCCCTCTCTGTCAGTGCCCCTCCCTCCAGAGCTGTCTTTGCCACCTTCACATGACCTGACACTTTACACCGAAGAATGGATATGATGCACACATTATGTAATGGCTTTGCAAAGCTGAATGTACCTTGAGGACTGCTGGCCGGATGGAAACTCGACAGCTGCAAATATCCCTGAAAGTTATTGAGTGTTTAGCAAACTCAGAATCTGCTTTATGGGCGCTTCCCAGGAGGCAGTGCGCTAAAACCAGACCCTCGTCCAGCTCCACAGCTCGCTCCGCGAGGGGGGAGAGGTACTCCACGTAACTCACGCCAGCCCAAAGGACTCTGTTGAAGGCCTCCAGCGCCTCAGGCCCGGCGCAAGTCACCGCTAACCCAGCCGCATCCCGCTGCTGCCGCGCGCGACATCGCGGACGGCGCGTATAAATTTGCGCATGCGTATGAAGAGCCACAGTTGTACGTACGCATGCTCAATCTCTTACCATAGTAGTACAGAGCAAGGTGCCAGTTGATGTGGCTGCCAATGAGCGAGTCCAGCCAGTTCTCTCTGGTCTGTGTTAGCAGCTCCACTCCAGACTGGACTGGGCGGGCCTCCTCTATCACATGACCTGCATGTGAAGGTCACATGAGACTGATGAGGTGGGACGAGAGGGGCCCCTCACTGAGGGTGTGGGTGGCCCAAGGGTTTCTCTTCTCCATGTCCAGCCCTTTTCTAGCTACATCCTCTGCCCTGTCTTTGTAGTTTGTCTGCTCAAGACCGAAGGCAAAACTGGAGGGGGGAGAGGAGGAAGAGAAGAGAAATTCAATGACAAAATTCAATTTCCCTCACAAGCCAAGGATGAAAGGGTATGAAGGCATGTCCTCGTCCCAACGAGGCAGAACCCCAGCTAAAACATTTCTCATCTTCTCAAAGTTCCCGACCATTATACAAGAGACGAAGAGTATGCGGACTGCAATCAGTCTCTGGGGTAGTTGACCAGAATGGCTGCCCAGTGGTCGATTGATGTGGGCAGCTGTCCCTCTGCATACGCCAGCAGAGCCTGCACATGTCTCTCCTCCCTCTCTGTCAGTGTCCCTCCCTCCAGAGCTGTCTTTGCCATCTTCACATGACCTGACACTGGAGGAAAAGTACTACAGTCTGCAGGTTCTAATGAGACAGTGTTGCAGCAAATACTTCTGAAGCTGCGTATAAATTGGCAAGTACCTTTTGGATCAGTAGCTGGGATAAGTTCGGACAACCACATGCACCCCTAGCAATAAGGAAGATTAAATAATTGACCAATGGGTGGAGTGACTGGCTCACCAAGATGCAGTGAGCTAGAATGAAGCCCTGGTCCAGTTCCAGCACCGATTGAACCTGAGACAGAGCGCTCTCCCGTACTGCCATGTTGACCAGGAGCATCTCATTGTAGACTGGAAGGGCGTCCAGATTGGTGCAGGTCACTGGCAGACCCTCCCGATCCACCGGCTTCTCCGCAACTGCCGACATCGCGACCCTTTCTAAATTCTAATTAGAGCGCACCGTTCTTTAACCGCCGCAGATATCCACGCATGCGCATACAGTTTAGAGTTATAGTCTGCTGGGCATTCCTCCAGAGATGACAATGGTCTCTCCAGTAATGTAGCTGGCATCCTCAGAACACAGGAATGCAACAGCTCCTGCACATTCCTCTGCTTCACCCAACCTAGCAGCAGGAGTTGAAAGTAAAGTCTAGCTGATGACAAATGACTTATACCTCCCCATTGGAATGTTTTTGATTGCCTCTGCAGCAATTACATCATTCTGCCATATCTGAAACAAGAACGAGTAAGAGTGATATACAGGGGTTGCGGCTCTTACAGCTGAGCTGAACTTGGTCTTTATGATACCAGGAGCGATGCAATTGACCCTAATTGCAGGGGCAAGTTCTGTGGCGAGGGCTTTGGTGAGTCCAAACAGTGCCGTCTTACTGGTGGAGTAGGGCCCTAGAGCCTGGAGACCACACCCACTAATAAACTCTGCAAGTGTTACTTACAGAGAATGGCATGAATCCACCTATTGACGACACTATCACGATAGAGGCATTTCTGGATAGATCACGTGACAGTCATGTGACCTTTGATTCGATCACATGACAAAGGCCTACCCTCTCTTCCTGAGGTAGGGAAGTGCTTCCTTCACTAATAGAGCTGTACATTTGACATTCACATCGAGAATCTGCAGAGTCAGAGGTAAACTAGACCCAGGGACATGCAAATCAAGACTTTACCTTGTCCCATGCACTCTCCTCCACCTGTTGGGAGAAAGAGGAGGTTGGAAGATGGAATTAGGGTAGTGCTCCGCACTCACTGTGGTGGTGTCTCCAACGGCAGGGTTGACTGCTGCATTGGAGACTAGAATATCCAGACCTCCAAACCTCCTCACTGTCTGTAGGGACCAATGTTCATTAGTTATCCCCATTATCTCCTGCCCACCTCCTGTAGGAGTGTCCTGCGGTCCTCCTCCTTACCCACGTGGCAGACCACACCCCCCACATCTCTACCTCCTCCCTCCCTCAGTCTCTCTACCGCTCTCTCCACATTCCTCTCCTTGCGACTGCTCACCATCACCTTTGCCCCGTCCCTCAACAGCCTCTCTGCTATCGCATACCCAATCCTACACAGACAGGAGAATGCCTTCTACTAGAACATAGTTTATTACTATCCCATTGAGCTATGCGCTGCATTTGTACCATAACGAAACATGAGGATTTAGTCTCGGAGCTCCACCCACTATCAATAGCTACACTCAGTTGATCTCTCTCTCTCACCCGTCAGTGGATGCTGTGACGACCGCTACTTTTCCCTCGAACTTGGCATCTCCTCCTCGTGTGCTGGAGACGGACATCTTCCTCAAGACTGGCCGCAGGACAAGACTAGTTGAACGCAGCATAGCATTGCAGAATTGCACTTGGTTTGCTTCCCATACGGCGCATGCGCAATATCTATTATACGTCACGGTATAAAAAGTGTTGTGTCAGCAAAATAAAGTGCTGAGTCAGCACAGAAATGCTGTCGCGTTTGCTCTGGGTGTTTGCCGTCTTTCTGGGCCACTGTAGCTTCGCCCTCAAGTTCTCAAGCGTCACAGATCACGTGAGACTAGGAGACGCTAGAGGAAAGGTGGTCGGTTTCGTGGACTTCAATGCGGACAAAGCCACCGACATCCTGTTTCAAACGGGTCAGTCAGGTTTCAATTCGGACCGTCCCATGTTAGTGCTAACGTTTTCTCCACAGACAATAGCATATCAGTGTACCTATGGAGCAGAGAGAAACAGCGATTTCACTTACACCAGCTCCTGAGCCTGTACGTATGTGTGGTACACCAATACTGTCCAACCCTTGTCCTCCCAGCAGGAATGGAAGTAGCGTGGTGGACACAGTGGCAGTGGACCTCGATGCTGATGGTCAGGTGGACTTGCTGACCCTCACAAGAGAGGGAGGAAGGTGCCACTCTATGACTGTGTACTGGATGAAACCGCACTCAAGGGGTCCTGCCATTGGTGAGAGCTGCTGTACATCCCAGAGATCAGTTTGACTTATTACAGTCTTACCATTCAGAATACCAGGAAGTGATAGGGAATGGAGTTCTCTCCCCGCCACTGGTCCTAGAGTGAGTCTCATCTCCTAGCAGTTCAATCCTCCATCTGTCTTCCCATTCACCCCCTTCCTCTCTTGTCTCCTCGTGTAATCACGTTTCAGTGGCAACGGAGACCACATCCCCGACCTTCTCACCCACAGTTGTCTTAACAATACCTCCACTCTCTGGCTCAGCAAAGAATTCCTGTGAGTCACGTGACTCTCACATGATGCACATGTGATGTAATCATGTGATCCCCATAGACGAGAGTTCCAGAAGGAGACCATTTCGTTGTCACTAAACTACACCAGTAGCTACTATGTTGATCTCACTGATGATAATCTAGCAGGTGGGTGTGGTCTGTTGGTGGTCACGTGATCCTCACATGACTGCTGTGGACATGTCTAGATGTGGTGGTAGAAGGGCGTGGCTCAAGTGGCCGGAGTCTTTTGTTCTGGCAGAGGAATCCATCATGTGGTGATGAGGTTTGTTCTCTCTTTCATCAGTAGTCATGTGACAATCAGCTGAGTATCATGTGATCCACAGACCTCCTTCCTGTCTCCCTCGCTCCCCGTGCCCCTCCCCTTCCCGCTCTCGTCTGCAGCTGTCTTCAGTCCGCTCACCTTCAATGATATCGGTACATCTCTTCCACTCCGGAACCTTCTAGCGAGATATCTTTCGTATGAAATAGACGTGTATAGATGATTATGTCTGTGTGTGAAATTATTGTCTCAAGTGAGTTTTCTCCCTCCAAAGTTCTTCCACTGTATTTAACTAATCTCTGTTGTGTTATATGTACAGATGGCGATGGTGAGATAGAGGCTGTTGGAGTGACGTGTCCTGATCCAGACTGTACCACTGCTCATGTCCACATCCTCTCTCATCAGGTCTGCCATACATCAGTGTACTTGTGTCGTTTGTTTCACCTTATGACCTCGAAGCTGTTTTTACATCTCTATATACGCCTTTCTCCGTTCAGTCGTCCTTCCCTACCTCCCCTGATGGGTGTGGGGTCAGTGGAACACAACCCGTCAACTTCACACAGGTCTCACAAGAGATGTAGTGGCAGAATAATAGACACCCCATCTTCTCTTCCCTCACTGCCTGTAGGTTCACACTGTAGCTGTTCATGGAGAGTCAGTCTCTCTCTCCTCCCACCCTCCTGTACTGGGTCAGTTATATACCTACATTGTGAGAGTCTCTAGATATTCACTGGCCACTGCCACACCATCTCTCATCAGGAGACCTTGATCTAGATGGATATCCTGACATCCTGCTGCCAGTGTCCAGCAGGTTTACAATGCACCTCAGACGCTACGCATTAAGTATGTGCTAAATGAAAATGTTGCAAAGTAAGAGCACCGTACGGAGAAAACCACGGAAAACAGTTGCCCCAGATACGAATGAAGTTTAACTCACCTCCTACCTACCTTACTCCTTATCTCCCTCAGCTCTGGTGTGTTGCTGCTAGTTCCCAGGCAGTGCCGTGACAACTGTAACGGGTCAAAGGTCACCTTGGACCCCCAGTGGATCCCTGTTACCAATGGCAACGTGACGTCAGCCTTCTTCTTTGACCTCTGGGAGGATGTGAGACCACACCCACCCACACACACACTTTTTTACCTAACATACAAGAATAAACATTTGCACATCTCTTTCAGCAGATCTGCCAATGAATGAATAACCTCACGACCAGTAAAAAGGTTGAAGCTGCTGGGATTTAACCATTTACCTTACCGCCTACTATCTACAAATGCAGCCCCTTGCAGATCTGCCGCTTATCGTACGGGACATGCTCTATCATTTGCAGGGAGTGTTGGACCTGGTGGTGACTGAGGAGAGAGAGCAAGCAGCTGGGTCCTCTCACCAGCTCCTGGCCTTCAGACATCACCTCCAGGACGACCACGCCTTCCTCAAGGTCCTCGGTGAGCACTCCGTGGCTGCGTGGCTCGTTACTCTATTTAATGCCCACTCCTCCCTCCCAGTACCGAGTGGTCACTGCTACCATAACTGCCGCTCTGGACAAATGGTAGGCTTTTGCTCTCTCTCATCTCTCAAACCTTTTCCTCCCTCCCTCTCCCCTTCCTCCTTCCTCTCTCTCCTTCCTCTCTCTCCCTCCAGCCCTATGGCTCAGTACTGCCTGGAGTTGTTGTGAGATTCTCAACTACCGACAGAATGGGACGACGGAAAGAGGGTGTGCGTACTTTGACCTCTGGCCACGCCCACCAACTCCCATTCGCAGTCTTTGGTCTCGGTCAGACTCCGAGTCTAGTGGAGAGACTGGAGGTGAGTGCTTATCAGGACGTCCTGAAAACAAACCTTGTCCTGAAATGCTGTCCTGAACCTTGTGTGCAGGTGGGTGTGGAGGGAGGGGGCGTGACAGCCTCTCGTCAGTGGACTAATCTGGTGCCCAATTCTCAAGTCATAGTCATCCCCAGTCCTCCCTCCCAGCCACTCAGGTATATACAACACCTTGGTTCCTTCCTTGTTATCGCTGAGGGTAGAGTGGTTTGACTCACAAAATTCCATTTGCACTCACTGTATTTTTTCCGAATGTGACATTACGCAATGTTGATGCTTACTATTTCAAAAACGGTCCGTTTTTCAGCCTGTCGATATTATTTGTCTGTGCATGAAAAAACATGTTTATAGCATACTAGCTCAGAGGAAAAGAAAGAACCTCCCCCACCCAAGCACACAAAACACAGACAATAACATACCCAAGCGTACAAAAACACAGACAATAACATATAAACAGAAAGAAAGAGACATGTATAGTTAGGCCTGTGTAACCAAAGCATGTGGGCCCAGTTCTCCTAGCTCCTCCCTGCATGCTGCAGTGAATTCTCTGGCCTACAGGTGGAGACTGGAGCTCTACCTGACCCCGGGTCAGCTGGTCTACAGTACTGCTGGGGTCCTGGCTGCACTGTTCCTCGCCACTGCTGTCCTCGTTCTCCTCCTTCAGACCAGGGAGAAGGTATGTGGAGTCATGTGACACCCCCAGCTGGTCATGTGACTACAGTAGAACCCCTCTAATCCAGACACCAATGGAATGTCTCGTTTGTGTGAAGTGGGTTAATTTTCATGCGCGAAACTGTGATGCCCTTATTAGAGAGGTGTCCTTGTTTTACATTTGTTGTTGGTCATGTGATGATCATGTGACACTGGTGATGATCATGTGACATTGTCCTCACACAGTATCAGGACAGTAGAGAGAAGAGAATGGCCAAACACAAGTTCCATTTCAATGCCATGTGAAAACATTGTGGCGCTCATCACAGTGATGTAATTATGATGTAAAATCACTGTTTTAATCCATGATACAACTATTGTGCTAACAGATGAAATCTGAATGCGGTTGATGTAGTGTCAGTAGACCGCAGCTGCTTGCGCAAGATGTATATAGTTAGCGGTATTCACAGACAAGGGTCTTAATCCTGTTAGTATGTGATACAGTGTAAAACACAGTGCGATGATAATGGTGACTGTGTTCAGTAGTGAAGTATGAATAGTGCTGCTGTCTCTCTCAGATGGTGAAGTTGAGCTTGATACACACTAGTTCGTTCCCACTCTTGTCCTTGGCAACCACCTTGCCAACATACGTACCCTATGAACAAGACAATACAGTCACTTCAATTTACACTCTAGTTTCAACTTTGACGTGGAAACACCCATCGGCTTGGCTGACACACTTTAGCCCCATGCCCACCCCTTCGCCTGAATAAAGGTCCAACTAAAATACCCACTTTCCAACAAAAGACTGGTATGTATGCTTTCAGCTAGCACACTGTGAACATGGGCTCATATAAGAACGTAGGCTAATGTACAGTGGAACCCCACTCTCTAAGGACACTCCTGAAGTGAGGACACCTTTCTCCCCAAGAACAGTTCTTGTTGAAATTGGAACACCTCACTAAAGTATGAACTTCCCACTGTCCCATTGGTGTCTGGATACGCTTTGAAAAGAGAATGGAGGAGAGTGCTGCTTACATAGGGAGCATGTGAGGGGAACTTTTGTATGAAGGTAGCCTCATGGACGCCAGGTTGGAGAGGGCAGGAGTCAGCCAGTATGTCTGGAATATTGCACAAGTCTTTCTTCTTGTTCATGACAGGAATGTACTTGTACTTGACCAGAATATTGAGGCTGCCTCCTTCCACTTCCTCCGCTGCAGAATAATGCGGTGAAAACGACTCCATAATAACACGGCGATTGAAACTCACTGAACTCTAGTTTCACGTCTGCCGTCACTTTCTGCCCCTTCTCTGGAGGGTCGGGAGTGACGTTGAGACTCAGGATCTTGACCGAGTCCCCCGAGCTGCCTGCCAGACGCCGCCGCAGATCGCGAAGATAGATGAATCTTAGCTAAACTGTCAAATACTCGGACTTACTGCAGTCGCTCCAAAGGCCGTTGAGTCCAGTACCATTTCTGACGAATTTGCTCAGTGTCTGAACTGCTGGGTGGGCCTTCGGCTGCAGATGTGCGGCGCGTGCGGCCATAGCTGCGGCGGCCACCACCAGCAGTAGTGCTGTGAACAAGGCGCTCTTCATAATCGTCGTCGTCGATATTCGGGTTTTTTCGCGCAGCCTCATTTCTGCGCTTCTCTTTATAGGCGGACGCGGTGTAGCTGACTGCACATCGCGTGTCTTTTACAAGGTGTTGGTGTTTGAAGAGACATAGGCTATATATAGGTTATACTGCGCGCCAATGGAAATACGCGATTTAGACGGCACGAGGGGCCCTGAGCTGTAGCTGTCTGAGCGCAGCGAAGACGCTACTAAGGGCTCCGAGGCCGTCTAAATCGTGTATTTCCATTGACAAGCAGTATAACCTGTTTAGACGGAGGCCGTGTCGGCCTTCAAAATCGTCCAGGTCCGCCGTCTTCCGAAAGACTCGCTCTTGCCGGGGGAAGCTAAAAAGGTCTTCAGTTTAGTGTCTTTTTGCATCGTAGAGAGGCCTTTCATCGAAGAAGCATCGGATATAGCGAGTTTGAAGTCGTCGCGGCGAGCTCTCAGCGACAGAGCGAGTTTCTTTGCGCGGAAACTTGCCACACCCCCATCGAAGACGCCATTTTTTGGCGGGCGTCTCCATGGAAACACGCACTTGGAAAATACGGGATTTAGAATCCACGTTTTACGCAATCTGATTGGTCAATTTGAATCTGCCGACGTCTAAATAGCTATATAGAAGACTGCCGCGGGAGCTCGGCGCGGCGCATGCGCATTGAACATCTTGCAAACAACAATGTCATCATCCCCCTCACTTAGTGCAAGGAAGTGGTATAGCTAATAGGCTAAAACTGTTCTAAAAACAAAGACCTGTCGACTCATGCGACACAAAGTAGCTTAGATCGTCTTAGAGATGGAAGTCAAGGTCAAAACAGGCCAGCTCCTGGCCGTTCTGGTCACTTGCAACTACGCTTCCAGTGTAGTGTCCCTGCAGGTGGGTAAGTAAGGGAGTCAGTATAGAAGATTACGTAACCCTCTGACTCACCCCAGGCACATCACTGGGAATTTCTTTGGAGATAGTGAATCTGGACTGGACTGGTTTAATAGGACACGATAGATTTACTGTTTTCAGTACGTCACAAATGTCGACGGTTTTGTCATATGGTATGATCGAGTCATACTTGATGTTCACCTTGATCTCTCCACCGGTCACCTCCTCCGCTGTAATAAAAGTCGAGTGGAGGGTGTGCTGACACGCATTTTCAAGGCCACTCACTCAGATCATACTCGACAGAGATGGTCAGATTCTTTCCCTTCTCTGGTGGGTCAGGGCTCAGGGTCAAGCTGATAATGTGCAGCGGGTCCGTTGACTTACCTGCACGGCGAGAAAAACGCGGGAAGTGCAACATCGTTAGCTCAGCTCTAACTGGAGCCTAATAAGGGGCAGGTTGCTTACTGCAGTTCTTGTACACGTCTCCGAGACGGCCTTTCTGCAGAGTCTTGGCTGACTCCAGCTCTAGCCATTGGACCGGGATGGCCACTGCCGCCGTCACTACCAGCACCAACACTACTGCTGCCTTCATAGCTGCTGGCTTTGCCCGATGCACAAGGGTTGGACCACAAGATTATGAATCTTTCGTGGATAACACGTGATCGACATACTTCCGGCCAAATTTAGTATAGCACGAAAGAGAGGCAGAGAGATGAAGCCCCAGCATCACGACTATTTTTATACACACCTACGCAAAAGATAATAATAGCGCATGCGTAGTAGAGATAGGGAACACGAAACATCACCACACTATACACATGTTTGTTAGAATTTGAAACCAACAGTAATACATGCCAGCTCGTTCCCAAATTCGTCCGTCGCGACTGCACTAGCTTTGAAGTTACCCTGTGTGAGGGGTTAGACAACACGTCATGATAACAGGCCCCGCACCCCAGCTCCTCATGCAGTCTTACGTACGTGAACTACAGGAATACTGACGGTGGTTGTGTTTCTTGCAGACATTGGGTCGATGGGACACTTCTCTCCCACCTGAACGAGTAAGTCGCAAAGATCAACGCTGCCATTGTACAGTGGCACGTTGTCCAACTCCGCGTCGACCTTGATCATTCCGCCAGTCACTTTTTCAGCTGCAGCGGAGAAGACGAGGAGGGACACCACATACGGCGGGGTGAACGTGCGCGTGCAGCACTTACTGAGTGTATAGCTGACGGTGATAGTTAGAGGCTTTCCCTCCTTCGGTGGGTCAGGGCTCAACGTCAGGCCAGTAATGACCAGAGGGTCTACCGATTTATCTACACAAAAAGAAGCAAGCGTGTTTAGCGCACTGAAGCCGAGCACAAAACTAACTGCAAAACTCGTAGACGTCTCCGAGACGAGTAGTCTGGTCATTCTGCAGAGTCTTGGCTGACTCCAGCTCTAGCCACTGGACCGGGATGGCCACTGCCGCCGTCACTACCAGCACCAACACTACTGCTGCCTTCATAGCTAATTACTTTCTATCACTGAGCGCGGCACTGAGTGTAGACGCGACGAAACGGAAGTAGTGGTTAATCACACAGTTAGCTATAATAAAAGTGGAATAAAAGTCACATGTATAACAGAGAACAGCACTAAAAAAAACAAGACAATAGGAGGGGGGAGCGGGTACAAAGTCATATCTGGAAGTCCATTGCCACACACACGAGCTCCAGTCCATTCTGGTCCTTGGCATATCCCCTCCAAGTCACCCGCCCCTGTCATCATCGGCACACGATAGGAAAAGAATCACAATCTCAAGGCAACCGCACACATTGCATGAATATAGGTCCACAGCTCTGTAAAATATTTAGCATGAGCCCAAATGGCCTGCCGTGAAAACTGTTATCAAACCATAGACACTACACACTACTTGAGTATCGATGATCAAACAGAGTAAAGAAAGAATTGTGTCAGACTCACATGAGCTACTAACGGTGGGATAGTGGTGTTGAACTTGACTTGGAGGGCCCCGGGAGAGAGGGGGCAGGGCCAGTCCTGCGTCTTGGCAAACTCACACATACCCCACGTCTTACTGAACACAGTTATGATCCCATACTTTAGCTCAGCGGACACTGAACCATTAGTGACATTCTCCTCTAGATGACAAAGAGATCGGTTTTCGTTGCACTCTCTAGCAATAGCTATTCGGGGGGAGGAAACACTGCTGTAAGAGATGAGGTCTTACTGAGTGTCAGATCAACCAGCAGAGACACGCGATGTCCCATCTTGGGAGGGTACGGGTAGATGGATACACTCTTTATGTCCACCGGGTCTCCTACCTCACCTGCACCACAACAAACACTCGTAGCTATCAATTTACCGACGGCTCAGAATAGCTAGTTGCTGCTCACTGCAGTTGGTCCATATTTCTCCAGGCCGGCTGGGCGAAGGTCTAGTGGCGGTGGAGAGTCTTTGGAGGGTTGGTGTGATGGTGTGCAGAGTCGGTAGAAGACAGAGGGACGCCAGTAATACCACTCCAAGTCCTGCCATGATGACCAGCAATGCAGCGCGGGGGCTCCACCTCCAACGTGTTGGTGCGCATGCGCGCTTTGAAACACTGCGTCGTCATCTTCAGACGACTTGACATAATGCATTTGTAGCTAAAAATGGTGGTAGGGGAGGGGGTACATTGGCTATGTGGGTGTAACGAGTTCAAAAGTGACTTCATCGCCACAGTCCGTCACTATGGCGATTGCATCGTTGTGTGACTTGTATCTGACGTCCCTACCGTCAACTGCCAGTACCCAGTCACCAACACACACTCCCATATCCTGAGAAAGAGAGAGTTTGCTCAAGAGATTCAGGTGGTGTGTGCCAGTGTGTGTGAGACCTCAGCTGGACTGCCGTCTTCAACTGCAGACACAGATGAAGGTCGTGAACCTCTCAGCGAGAGGCCCAGTCCACCCTTCCCTCTGTGGATAGTCAGTACTCGCGGAGTAGACCACGAATTCTCAGCCGAGAAAGCTGGCAGAGGACCCTGGGGAGGGGAGGGAGGCAGAAAGTTTGGCACAGAGACAGAGAGAGAGAGAGAGAGAGAGAGAGAGAGAGGTGTGCTCACAAGAGAACGGAACAAGTCTTCGACCTCCACTGACGAGAACTCTGGAAACACTGGCTTCAGAGTAATCTCTGAGGCTGTGTAGCAGAGACGACGAGACTAATTTCTGTGAGTGCGTCTCTTGCTACAACGCCTCACGTTTGATGGCAGGTGCCATGATGGATGCTCCTTCCTCTTCACTCATCTCTTCCTTCTTGGCTCTCGTCCTGGCCGCAGCATCTTGCAACATCTGAACCAATGACGCCATTTTGTACACAGTAAAATTATACTTACTGTAGAATACTCTTTAATAAAGTTCTATATCGACTTTGCTACTTTCCACTGTTTTCACTTTTCAACTGGCAGTGTTTGGATGCAGAGTTTTGTGGGAGCTTATGGCAATGCATGACAAAGGCATTGTGCTACGTAGAGTAGGTGACCTGACAGAGTGGCTTGATGTCTGACAGATCTCTACTGTAGCTGTTGTACTTGAGAGCGTACTCGTGGGCAAGTACTGCACAGTTCAGGTGGGCTTTAGCTGGGAGAGAAAGTGGAATGATTTCGATATATGAAGGAGAACAGAGTGTGAGGGGAGATACTCACCGAGTCCGACGTGGTACTGCTGGTTGCTGGCAGTGATGGCATCCTGGGCCTCCTCACTGTCCACTGCATAGAGGAACTTGAGCTCCATTCTCACCTCCTCACCCACCACCTCCTCCCCCTCTACACACACACAACGACGACAACAACAACAATGATGGTAAATCTTTATAAATGTGATTTTTGAAGTACAGAGTTGGTGGCTCACTGCAGGCAGAAGCCAGATGATCGTGGGCCAGAGCTGCGTAATAGTGAGCCAGTGCTTTGTAGTGGGCCTCCTTTACCTGCCAACACACACACACACACACAGCTGTGATGACCTGGCAGGGCTGGGGCAGTATACTATACCTTCACATAGCTGATCCAGCACTCTGGCAGGTAACCCTTCATGCTGTTGTCTTCCACTAGCTCTTTGAGTGGGGAATAACACTCTGCCACCTGGCCGATGGAGAGAGAGAGAGGAGAGAGAATGACGACACTGGCAAACCACGAGTTTGGAATTAGAAGTAATTTGTTGCATGACAAGACACGAGCAAGTGAATGGACTAAGAAGGAAGTTAAGCACAGGAAGGGAGGGAGAGAAGGAGGGGTGATGAGATTGTGCAACAGAAATCAACCACAGGTATGAAATTAGATCAGGTAGAACTAATTTAGCGGTTAATGTGACATCTGGTGAAATTAGTGCCATGGCTCACACTCTTTGTCTTGTGAGCTGCGTCGATGATGGTGGATGGCTCCGTCCGCTTCATCTCCAGCTGCTCCCTCTCCCAGCGCACCTCCTGCGCTTGGGCCTGGAGATACAAGGAACTTTATATTTAGATTATATAAAATTTCCTCCGTACAAGGGACATTTATACTTTCGATGTACCCTCCCTTATTCAGAGTATCGCTTCCATTATTGAAAGTGATATAGACTCATGAATACTACCGCACTCCGTGGGTTGATGGATAAGAGAGAGAGAGGGTTTAGACAGAGCTGACTGACTCGCAGGAGGTCAGAGAGGAAGGAGAGAAGTTCATCAGACATGTCGAGAGTTGGTGAGTTTGAGAAGCGGTCCTTCATGTACTCCAGGGCTCCAATTCCTTTCTCTAGTGACGCGACTGCTCGACTCGCCCCCGCTACTGTGGAGCGATCCTGTCAAAAACAGTTGTATAATACATCTCTGATAAAACTGCCTAGAGGATAAATATCAATGTCACTTACTTCTTGTGCGGCCATCTGACTGTGGAGAGCTGCTATATTGAAGATAATACAGGCCTGCAGTTCAGGTGACAGACAGTAATAGTGTCAGAGGGAAGAAACCGCTGATGATATTATTCTACCTTCTCAAATGTCACACTTTGCTGGACAGCAGGTAGACCATTGATAGCGTCATACCTGCATACAACACTAGAGAGAGAGAATCATTTGTTGGGGTAATGCGGAGGAGGGAAGCTGCTGTCATAACGGAATTCTGAAGTTTTCATAAACGGATTGAGCGTGGAACGTTGTGATAGCCTAATAGCGTTTGGTATGTTTTGTTGGTATGTATGGCAGAGGAGTCACGATGAGTGAAGAGTTACTCACCAGATGAAGGCCAGGCCGTGGCGGAGTTTGGGGTGAATTAGTCTCTTGCTGACTAACTGGAGTTGATTGTGGTACTCCAGGAGTGACTCCACCCCACTCTCGTCTCTCGTCACGTTCGACACCGCCTGAGGGGAGAAGATTGTTAATACATTAGTCGTCAATTAGTGGGACACTGCACTAACACACCTGCGAGAGAGAGAGAAGGAAAGAAAAGGAAGGCGAAAACACACTAACACAGTAGAAAGGAGGGAGAAAGACCAAGTACAGAGAGAGAGAGAAGAATGATTGCTATGGAGTTACATAACTGAGAGAGAGAGTGAGAAAAGGAAGAGAGAAGATTGTTGGTAGCTGAGGAAGAGAGTCAGTTTACTAACGTATCTGAGTTCCTGGAACTCGTAGATCTGGTCCAGGAGGGCAGCAGGGTCCATGTGGTAGTGGCCAGAGATGGTGTCGGTAAAGGACGACACCACACTCAGCCGGGCAGTTGTCTTCAGGGCAAACGGTATGAGAGGAGGCTGGGAGCTCCGCAGGCTGTGTGTTCAGTAAAGAGAGAGTCTTGAAAGAGCAGATGATTATCGGTAGTAAGTGGGTCCCATATTGGGTATCATTAACTGAATATGCTTGATGAAGCAAAAGCACACACACTGCAAAAACACAGAAAAATTCATACCCCTCTTGCTGGTAGGCCTGTAGAGAGCTGTTGATCTTGGCCAGCTCAGCTTGGTGGACTCGTATCTTTGACTCAGCAAAGCTTGCCTCCAGCTGAGCCTGGTCTCGAGCCTTGTGGTCGCTGGAGGCCCGGACTAGTCTCTTAGACCCCTGGTGGAACTTGTCCTCTTTCTCTATCTCTACGTTGAGCTGGGCTCTCCGCGACTGAAGCTTGGTTCGTAGAGTGCTGACGTCTCCAATGGAACTCTGTATGTAGATACACAAACTGACAGAACGTAGACCTCAACTCCTACTGTAGAGTTTAGATCGAGTAGTGATGAAAATCGTCCTTTCCCACTTTGAGGAGCCATCTAAGTAATAGATCGACTGTGTGGGGAACTAGAAATTGTCGACAAATCTCCGGTTTCGGCGCTAGAAGGCGGCTAGCTATCTAGCTACTAAGTAGACAGCGGACACATTGACTCACTTCTTCTAAGCTCTCGGCGTAGTAGGTACTGCTGGGTCTAGCGCTCGCCATAGTTTCTCTGTCGCCGGCCGGACCTCACCCACGGCCTTGAGTTCACTTCCTATCCTATTTAACAACTGACTCTGGGGTAGCCCGCAGCGGAAACTGCTATTGTTTACTCAAAAAAGCGCAGCTAGATTCTATATAGCTACTCGCACACTGCGCGGATACACTTACAATCAGCTTCTGGTAAGACGGATCCCCGATTTTCTCCCAATCTACAACGAGATGCTCGGCAATGTCCATGCCGCCGAGGTGAGTTCGTTCTCTGTTATGCAAGATACGCTCCATTTGGGCCTTTATACCGTGTGGGAGACGTCCACAAGTGTAACTCAAGAGGGATAGCTAAACCGACATACCTGTCGACCCAACGCTTCCAAGTTGATCCGTTTCCTGGCGGATTTTGCAGCAGCTCCCGGTTCACCTGCCTCACTCCCACTACTCGCTTCTTTAGCAGACATGGCTCCACTCTCACCCAACGAATTTCGTCTTGCCTCGGCTGCGAAAGCGTCGCGAAGCATAAAGTAGGCGGGGCTCACACCTCTAATTTGCGCATGCGCACAAAGCCCGTGCAGGACGCGAAAAAAAGACGACTGACGATGGCTCGAAGTACTGAGTCTGTTTTGGAGAGTTTGCAGTCCACCAGGGTCCCTATCAACGGAAGACAGTGAGACACGCAATCTAAGATACTCTCTGTAGCAAAAACTGCGGCCATTGGACGTCCGTCTTTCTCAGATCTCTATGGTCTCGGCTGCTGGACTGGCTTCCCTCCTGGAAACCAACCTCGGAAACCCTTCTGGAGCAAGCAGAGGCGGACGTCCTGAAATGTTAGCCCACACTTCCACCTCCCCTTCCCAGAATTGACCCTCTCCCCCCAGCTGTTAGCTCTCCTCACACTGATCTATACGTCCCAATCCACAAAGAAGCAGTCATCCGGACATTCGAGGTTGAGCCAACACAGCCAATTCCAGGGGCGTACCCCCTCGTAATGATCCACGGATTTGGCGCCGGTTTCCTCCAGTTCTACAAGAACCTGGACCACCTCCATTCTCAGCGGAGGTTGCTGGCACTCGACGTCCCCGGTTTCGGTCGCAGCACCCGAGTTTCGTTTTCCTCTGACCCAGCAGCTGTGGAGAACGAGATGGTCGCTCATCTCGAGACCTGGCGCAGGGTGCTGGGTCTGGAGAAGTTTATTCTGCTGGGGCACAGTCTCGGGGCCTTCCTGGCCTGCTCCTACTGCCTCAGACACCCCGAGAGAGTGCAACACCTCATCCTGGTGGACCCCTGGGGTATTTCTCCCCCACTGAGCGAAGAGGAGATGAAGAAAAAGTTCCCGTTTCTTGCCAAGAGGTTCTGGCAAATGGTGGGACGGTTGAAGCCGTTTGATCCAGTCAGAATGGCTGGACCATGGGGTGAGTGACTGATTAGGGGACCCCTGTTGTTAGTGAGGTGATTTGTGGGTTAATAGGGAGTGATGTCATCCAGAGAACGAGACCAGATTTGTCCAGAAACTTTGGAGATAGTTTCATGAACTATGTCTACCACTGCAACGTTCAGAGACCAACGTAAGCCAGAAGCCATTCAGGTGTCAGTGATTATGACTTGATTACAGGGGCGAGGAGGCATTCTACCACATGCAGTACATGTATGGATGGGCCAAGCGACCGATGCTGCCTCGTTTAGCCCAGACACTGGATCCTCGTGTCCCCCTAACACTCATCCTGGGTCAAAGGTCGTGGATGAAAGCCGTGAGCGACGGACGATGTGTGGGAGAGGCTATTAGTGAACTTCGACCCCAGTCGTATGTGGCGGTTCACCGTGTGTCTGGAGCAGGTCACCACGTTCATGCGGACCAACCGGGAGTCTTCAATGACCTGGTGAACAAGACGTGTTCTCTGGCAGACAGCGGAGGAGACGTGGAGCCAGAGACAGTCTCCGGGACAGAGACTCCAGAGTGGGACCCTGCTCGCCCCACCAGCCATGCAGACTTAGAGTAGAACAGTTCATGAAGCCAGTCACCAGTTCGTGGCATATTATTACTGTCACTTCTAAGTTTTTCATGGGAATCGGCAGTGCTGGTTGAACTCGTGCGCAGGTCGACTTTCTGATTGCATTTCACAACTCCTGTATATAAATGCCGTGCGAAAGCGATCCTGCAAGCAAAACAAGAAACTGCACAAAGGATGTCATTGGCTGCAGATAATCCTAAGAAAATCCAAGCCATGGACGAACAGAGGTATAATATGGCTAAAATAACTACTTCTGTGGTAGAGAGAGAGCTTGTGAAATGATTAGACTTTCGTTTTCCAGCAAAGTGAAGTGTACTTGTGGCTCCCTGCCTACATGGAAAACTGCCTCCAGGGCAAAGCTAGCTGCTGCAGAAAAGACAATTTTGAATGACGGTAAGTCCTTGTGATTGCAGATAAACTTGATGCAGGGAATAATTCTGTCTCCTTTTCCTCTCTCTCTTGTTTGCAGCTCTGAGTTCAGAGTACAGGGACTTGTATGTTCCAATAGGAGAGGGAGCAGTGATCAGGTGTCTGGTGATGGAGCCACAGGAGCCCTCCCTCCCTGAGAAGATACCTCTTGTCCTGCTCCACGGAATGGGGGGAGGAATTGCACAATTCCACAAAAATCTGGACCATCTCCACCGTGACAGAAGACTGTATGCTCTGGACCTGCCTGGCTTTGCCCGCTCCACTCGCATCCCCTTCCCCGAGGAAGCAGAGGCCGTGGAGGCAGCGTTTGTGTCAGCTCTGGAGCGGTGGAGGGAGGGAGTGGGACTGGAGAGGTTTGTGCTGCTCGGCCACAGTCTCGGAGGGTTCCTCTCTCTCTCCTACTCCATGACCCACCCGCACCGAGTCAGACACCTCATCCTCGATGACCCCTGGGGAATGGTGGACCGTCCACCTTTAGAAGAACTCAAACACAAGTTCACTGTCTTCAAGCTCTGCAAGTGGAGCATTCTTACAAAGTTGAAACCCTTTGACCTCGCACGAGGAAGCGGTCCCCTAGGTATGTCCCTCGAGATGCCATCTGATGCATGCCAGTTGATATTCCTGTATAGGTCTCTATATCACAAGAACCCTGTTACCTCATGTGAAGGAAATGTTTGGAGATGCTTTCATTGACTATCTCTACCATGGCAACGTTGCCCAGAAACCAACGTGAGTTGCACAAACACAAATCTCTATAGCCACTGCACAGTTGAAAACCATCGTAAATTTAGTTGCCCGACTATATATGCCCTCAAAATTTGACAGAGAAGCCTCTCAAAATTGCCTCTTAAATATACTACATTGATTGAAGATATCGAATTTCTTAGTGGAAATTTGAGGGTGGGATCTTAACTATTTTTTGTCCTACAGGGGCGAACAGGGATTTTTCAGACTGCAGAACTACTATGCCTGGGCCAAGAGACCAATGGTTCCTCGCATGTCTGACAAGTTGGACTCTGACCTCCCCGTCTCCCTCATCTTTGGCGCCTTGTCCTGGAACTACAACATGGACGATTCAGTGATGGAGCAGTTCAGTGGGGCTCGGCCGGAGGGCTCCTACGTGGGGACCTACCTGGTGGACGATGCTAATCATCACGTCCACGCTCACAAGCCAGAGGAGTTCAATGAGACTGTCAGAGAGATACTGGAGATTGTGGACTCTTCTGCAGACCTGATCCCTGAACTGAAAACCACAACAGTTTAGAACTGATTGTTTGCTGTTCGTTTTTTCTTTGGAAAATGTGTGTCCATAGAGTGCTCAGTGTATATGTGTGTGCATCAGTGTTGCGTCACACACCATGTCCACCGGCGTGCGTTGCAAAATGCGCTGAATGTCGTTAACCGGATCACATGTTCGCCGGCAGCACGACTCGACGAATGATACTAGCTGCATAAATCTGAGCGTCGTCGTCTCTTTTTCCCTGTGAAAATCGAGGAATTACCAATGTCTTGCGCAGCGACAGAAACCACTGTTCCGTCGATCAACGGCGAAAGGTGTGCGCGGTTTGCTGCGAGCTTACGATCGTAACCTTCGTTCTGCAGCTCCACTACCGTATATACGGTGTTTATAGCGTTGTCTTTTACTCTTACTAGGAGAAGGAGTTGGATGAGCGACTGGCTCCCTTCTTGGCGACCCACTTCTGAGGCCCAGCTTGAAGAGGCCGAGAAAAACATCTTGAGCTGTAAGCATTCCCCATTACTCTTTATTTTTCAACGTTTTATTCTCCCCCTCTTCTCTCTCTGGTCCCCAGCTCTGAGTTCAGAGTACAGGGACTTGTATGTTCCAATAGGAGAGGGAGCAGTCATCAGGTGTCTGGTGATGGAGCCACAGGAGCCCTCCTTCCCTGAAAAGACACCTCTTGTCCTGATCCATGGCTTTGGCTGCGGCATCGTCCAGTTCTTCAAGAACTTGGACCACCTCCACCGCGACAGAAGACTGTATGCTCTGGACCTGCCCGGCTTTGCCCGCTCCACTCGCATCCCCTTCCCCGAGGAAGCAGAGGCCGTGGAGGCAGCGTTTGTGTCAGCTCTGGAGCGGTGGAGGGAGGGAGTGGGACTGGAGAGGTTTGTGCTGCTCGGCCACAGTCTCGGAGGGTTCCTCTCTCTCTCCTACTCCATGACCCACCCGTACCGAGTCAGACACCTCATCCTGGACGACCCCTGGGGACTGGTGGACCCAATCGCTGAGGAAGAACTCCAACAAAAGTACTCACTTTTGTTCAGAAGCATCCTGAAGATTGCCTCCAGATTCAAGCCCTTTGACTGGATTCGTGGAACTGGACCACTTGGTATGCACCATTACATAATCCCGGTATACATTTCCAACTCTTCCTGTCAACATTGCTCACAAACATGACTGTTTGAAACAGGCTTCGGAATTAGCCGTGTTCCGGCAGGGGACTCCTACTAATTGCCTACATGTGTTGCATGGAATGCAGTCGTGTAATGCAGTATTAGTGAAGCTATATGCTAGTGTTCCGCTGTAGCCCGGAAACAAATCCTCTCAACTGATTCATGATGAATAAACTCCCCTCGTTCTTTTCCCCCTCGCCCCAGGACCACACATTCTGCGAAGGTCACGGAGAGATCTGGGCAGAGTGTTCAGGGAAGACTTTCTGGACTATGTCTACCACAGCAATGTTCAGAATCCAACGTGAGTGGCCTCCCTTTGTGCATTAGTGGAACCCCTCTAATCCAGATACCAATGTGACGGAAGGAAGTAGACAGGGTGTCCCTTTTTCAGGAGTTTGTTGCAAGAACCTGTGCTTTTCTTGGGGAAAGAAAGATAGAGAGGTGTTCTCATTCTGGGGTGTTCTCAGAGAGGGGTTCCACTGTATAGTGTCAGTGTGGCAGATAGTTGTGATGTCAGTTGTGATGGTTTGTCTTCCAGAGGTGAAGAGGGGTACTTCTGCATGCAGCATCGGTTTGCCTGGGCCAAGAGACCAATGCTTCATCGGATAGGAACAGATCTGAACCCCGACCTCCCGGTGTCAATCATCTATGGGGCTAGGTCGTGGGTGTACAGTTTGGACAAGTCAGTGATGGAACTGTTCAGTGGGGCTCGGCCGGAGGGCTCCTACGTGGGGACCTACCTGGTGGACGATGCTACTCACCACGTCCACGCTCACAAGCCAGAGGAGTTCAATGAGACTGTCAGAGAGATACTGGAGATCGTGGACTCTTCTGCCGACATGACATACTGCAGAGCATCTACCTAATGTTTGTTTCACTTTATTTATCCGTGTTTACTGTTATCGTCAGTATTCATTTTCAATGTGTACTGTTTTTCCCGTTGCAATGACAACAATAATACAATAGCAGACAGAAGTAGGAGCACGAAGGGGGTTGCACAGAAAGATGAAGGTTTGTGTCTGTGCGCATGCGCATCAAAAAGGTCACGTTTAGCTGCGCGCGCAAGGAGCTAGAGTGGGCTGATGATCTATAGGGCTAGAGCGATCCTCAGCAGCACAGCCTAGCAATGGGTGACCAGTCTCTGAAGCAGTACACGTGGGAAGAGGTGAAGAAACACCGCAGTTCTGAGTCCCTGTGGATCGTGGTGGACGGCAAAGTGTACGATGTGACTGACTTTCTAGACGAGGTGCTCCCCTAAACCTAGCTGTCTACTCCCCTTTGTCAGTCGACCCCGTAGCTAATGACTTGCTAATTAGTCCATCTAACCCTCTCTCTCCCTCTCTTTTCTTCTAGCACCCTGGAGGCGAAGAGGTAATGATGGAGCATTCAGGTATGAATGTGGCACTGGGCCTCAACTGATGATAGTGTGTATAAAACCCCTCCCCTCCCCTCCCCTATACTGCAGGCAGAGATGCAACTGAGGCATTTGATGACGTCGGCCACTCGCCTGACGCGAAGGAGATACAGAAGAAGTACCTCATCGGCGAGGTGGTTGGGAGCCGAAGAGAGCAGGAACCAAGACCACCAGCACAGCTAGCGAGAAGTGAGAGGAACACGGGAGGGTGTGGGTGTGGTGGTGAGATGGTGTGTGTTGTCGTGGCAGTGATAATGATGATTTGTCTCTTGGCTTGGACCGTGCTTGTCAATGCACACTCTCTTGAGTTTTGTGTCTATTTGCTGCACATGGTGAGGCTGTAATAATCGTTTAATGTATCTATATTTCTCCCCTCTCTCCCCCCTCCTTACTCCCTTTCCCCCAGCAGGGGTAAGGAAGAACCGTCCAGCTGGTCAACGAAAGGTCTCATTGTACTGTTTCTGGTCCTCTTGGTCGCCTACGTCTACAGAAATTATGCATACCTTTTTTCAACATAGCATATGGGGGACAATGTGTGTTTATAATAGGGCGCATTGCTCCTTAGGAGTTCGTATTATGATTGTTTCTCATCACGGTCAGTGGCAAAGTGATTCCACCGTCCGTAAACGCCGCGAATACGGAACAGAAATGAGCGTTGCGTACTCGGAGTAGTAAATTCGAAGTATACGGAATAAGTATACGGATATCTAGCACTCTGACCTCGCCTCCTGAAGCTGCCTCTTCTCTTTCTCTGGTGGACATAGTGGAAGCGGCATGGCGACTCCGGCAGGGAAGACGTTCACGTGGGACGAGGTGGCGCAGCACAACTCTGTGTCGGCGGGCGTCTGGGTGGTGATTGACGGCCTCGTGTACGACGTGACGCAATTCGTGGACGAGGTACGTGAGGCTGCTCTCTGCTAGTAATCGTCCCGCCATTTTTCATCACCTTTCCCCCTCCCTCCTTGCCTCCCCAGCATCCAGGAGGGGACGAGGTCTTGCTAGACAATGCAGGTGACTGGCCGGCCGGCTAGCTGCGCACCTGACCCCTCCCCCTTTTCTTCCATGTTCTGTAGGAAAAGACGCCACTAGTCCCTTCCGCGACGTGGGGCACTCGGATGACGCTATTCGCCTCAGAGACGGTTTCTGTATAGGCCGGATAGCGAGCGATGACCCTCCGTCAGAGGAAACACCACGATCTTCTACGTCAAGGTAATTTGCTAGCACCATCTCTTACAAATTGCCTGAAAGACGAGAATTGAAAACCTTTCTCCTACAGCCAGCTAAAGGCAGCTGTTGGAGTAGCTGCAGGATTTGCAGTCCCGGCTCTTGTACTCGTGGCAGCAGTTGCAGCTGGCTACTTCATTTACCGCCGCTTCAAGCACTAGGGACCAGTAGCCATAGGGAGAGAGGAGGGGGGTGGAGAAGTTCGCTTATCGCACACAAGTCTAGTTGCTCACTATTGTCTAGTATTAGATGGCACTCTCTTTGGTGTCATGTGATCTGTATCCAGTCTCTGATAGGTCAGTGTGTAAATTGTGATATAATAAATATCAATAATTGAAGAAAAATTGTGTCAAAGGAATGAAAGAAAGAATGCTAATTGGAAGAGAGGAATTATCAGATTGTCAACCTGTCCAGTATAGGCTTCCATGATTGCCGTGGCAACCACACTTGCGCTCACCACGCCCCACTCCCTTAGTGTCGGCATGGAAATGTAAGGATCTGTAAAAATGAAAAAGAGTAGTATTTCAGCAAGCGAGAGTTGTTCCATTACTTACCCATCATCACAATTGCCAGCACGGCCACCAGTTGAGTGAGGACTGACATGGCAGAGCCCTCCACTGTCTTCTTTGTCCCTACACCACATGAAACACTCACATACTGTTAACAAACTACACCTTTTGGTAGATATTTTGGTAAAATGACCTGGTCCCGTACACTTTTCCCCATTTGCCAATCAGGAAATTGTATTCACTGGAAACATTTGGCCTAGAGGCATTAATCTAAGCAAGGCCCTAGGCACTGTGATATACACAGGCAATAAAATACTAGACAGTTTTGTTTCCACAGAAATTCCTAAATTTCATCCGCACGAAGAGAACATACCAGGCCAGAGTGTCTTTCCCATGAGTGTACCAGCCACAGCTGCCATTGAATCTCCCACTCCCACTGACAATACTCCACTGTAGAGTGACAACTTCCCCACTGGACATCATGGAGGGAGTGGGTGGAGCAATGGACACATAGGGAGAGAGAGGAAGGGAAGATAGCAAGTCTTAATATGTACACTGGGATGCATCTCTATGAAATGAAGACACCTTTCTAATAACGGACCTTTTCTTTCCACAAAAAATTAGGACACCTCACCAACAAGGACACTTTCTTTTGTCCCATTGGTGTCTGGATTAGAGGAGGAAGGGGACACAACAACCACCAACACAAAAAGTGATAAATTTGCATAGTGGGGGTATAGACGGAGGAATTATACCGTTGTGATGGTGAGAGAGAGGGGAGATCCAGAGAGGGAGGGAGAGGCCTAGGAGGAGGTAGATGTGGGAGAGAATGAGAGAGCCAGCGTCTCTGGTGTCAGTCAGAGGAAGGAGAGACGAGTGGAGGGCTCCTCCTCCTGGCCACATCTTGAAATACCGGAACAACTGGAGATTGCAATAATAATATTATCGTGAGTGAAGCGAGTCTTCCACAAAGCCATGCACACGGTTTGTTTGATTGTATTATTACATGGAGACAGCAGGGTTGACACCACAAAATAGTTCCAATCGACTAGTTTATAATGTGTTGCATTTGTCCTAAAAGTAGACAAACTAACAGATAGAGGGAGGGGCAAGGTAAGGTAAGGTAAGGTAAGGTGTGGTATGGTAAGGTAGGATGTTAGTGTGGGAACAGCCATTCACTGAATGGAAGATCATTTCAACACAAAAGGTGAGAACAGAGGCAGTTACGGAGCAGACCTCGAGGGCTGAGAAGAGGAAGAGGGAGATGGAGGAGGAGAGAGAGAGGTAGACTGAGGAGAGGGCCAGGCTGGGCAGGAACACCAGAACTGCCAGCAGATGGAACGACTTACGCATCCACAGAGAGCCTGGTCTGTGGAGGGAGAGAGAGAGAGACGAGTGAGTATGTGTATGTGTGTATGTGTGTGGCTCACTGGCTGAATCTGAGAGGGGTCAACCATGTCCTCTCAGAGCTCTGAGCAGCCACTAAGACGAGAGCTGCACCAGTCACCATCAGCCAGAATAGCATCAGCACCAGCTACACACACACAACGTAACTGCATGTACCAAATGTATAAACCATGTCTCACATGGACAGGTCTGGTAAAGGTCTCCACCACCACCAAGGCAATGGGGTGTGTGTCGTTCAACTGAGTCTGGAGCCATCTCAGAACAGTCAGCACCCCGACTCCCAGGGAGAGGAGGATGAATGTCCCAGACCAGAACTTGTGGTCCATGTAGTTCCTGTGGACACACAATAGAGACACAGTGTGTGTGTGTGACTTGAACTGCAGTAGAGACACAGTGTGTGTGTGTGACTTGAACTGCAGTAGAGACACAGTGTGTGTGTGTGTGACTTGAACTGCAGTAGAGACACAGTGTGTGTGTGTGTGACTTGAACTGCAGTAGAGACACAGTGTGTGTGTGTGTGTGACTTGAACTGCAGTAGAGACACAGTGTGTGTGTGTGTGACTTGAACTGCAGTAGAGACACAGTGTGTGTGTGGTGTGTGACTTGAACTGCAGTAGAGACACAGTGGTGTGTGTGTGACTTGAACTGCAGTAGAGACACAGTGTGTGTGTGTGACTTGAACTGCAGTAGAGACACAGTGTGTGTGTGTGTGTGTGACTTGAACTGCAGTAGAGACACAGTGTGTGTGTGTGACTTGAACTGCAGTAGAGACACAGTGTGTGTGTGTGACTTGAACTGCAGTAGAGACACAGTGTGTGTGTGTGACTTGAACTGCAGTAGAGACACAGTGTGTGTGTGTGTGACTTGAACTGCAGTAGAGACACAGTGTGTGTGTGTGTGACTTGAACTGCAGTAGAGACACAGTGTGTGTGTGTGTGTGACTTGAACTGCAGTAGAGACACAGTGTGTGTGTGTGACTTGAACTGCAGTAGAGACACAGTGTGTGTGTGTGGTGGACTTGAACTGCAGTAGAGACACAGTGTGTGTGTGTGTGACTTGAACTGCAGTAGAGACACAGTGTGTGTGTGTGTGACTTGAACTGCAGTAGAGACACAGTGTGTGTGTGTGTGACTTGAACTGCAGTAGAGACACAGTGTGTGTGTGTGACTTGAACTGCAGTAGAGACACAGTGTGTGTGTGTTGTGTGACTTGAACTGCAGTAGAGACACAGTGTGTGTGTGTGACTTGAACTGCAGTAGAGACACAGTGTGTGTGTGTGTGACTTGAACTGCAGTAGAGACACAGTGTGTGTGTGTGACTTGAACTGCAGTAGAGACACAGTGTGTGTGTGTGTGTGACTTGAACTGCAGTAGAGACACAGTGTGTGTGTGTGACTTGAACTGCAGTAGAGACACAGTGTGTGTGTGTGTGACTTGAACTGCAGTAGAGACACAGTGTGTGTGTGTGTGTGTGTGTGTGACTTGAACTGCAGTAGAGTAGTTTTATTGCATTTTTATTCCGCCATTATAATCACACAGAGATATTTTATGCTGTGCGTCTGAGAGCCAAAACGAACAACGAATATCTGTTTTGCTTATGTATATACTTAGATTTCAATTTTAAGCGCTCACTTGGCCTGGGCAAGTTTGTACAGAGCTGGACTCAGTAGCACACAGCACATTAGGACCCCAAACACCAGGAACTGAGGAATGTAGTATCATGTGAAGGTCATGTGACAGTCACGTGACACACCTCCACGAAGAGAAGAGACTGATGACGATGCACTAGGAACATCTCTGGTAGACGAACCACGTCATTCTGGGAGAAGATCAGAAAAGGATTATTCAGAATGAGAGAGGAAGGAAGAGAGAGAGAGAGCTCACGATTGCTAGTATCTGGAGAGCTGTGTCGGTGGTCAAGAGGGACAGACCTTGACCCACCATCATGGCCTCACAGAGAGTGAAACTCCCTGGGAACGAGGCCAGGAGCCATGGCACCAGGCAGCTGTACACCGCCACACAGGGACCCAGCAACCAATATGGAACTGAGGAGGAGAGACGAACATATGTAGCTTTTCTCACAATAAAAAGTGTGAAATGCCTGAAAAAGGACCCTCCAAATTCTCTACAAAGAAGACCTGTTTCTTCCTCACACTACATTACCAAGGGACCTGAAAATTACACTTTCGACACCCCCAAAGATGTCTCTTATTCAGAGGTTTCACGATAGTTCTACCGTTGAGCCAGTAGTAGAGTGCAAAGGTCGTTCCTATGGCGAGGAAGTTGTAGGCGGTGATGTTGTTGGGGGAGGGGATGGAATGGAGGAGGGAGGAGGAGAGGGAGAGGAGGGAGAGAGCACACACCACCAGCAGGTAGGCCGACAGAAGCTCTGGAGGACATTACATTACATTACATCACGTTAGTATGATACACACACACAGTGGGCAACTGAGTAGGTATATACTAGCTGATTAGAGCAATACTATATTGTTGTCAAATGAACCCCGACCTACAGATACAGTGGAAACTTTGGTAGACAGATAATTGGCGAAAGTTTTAAAATTCAAAAGCCTCCCAGTTGTACAATTTCATTGGTCCAAACGTACATATTATCTATGTATGTATGTATGTATCAATATCCGTGAACTACCACTATCCCAGCAATCTACTGAGAGACGGTACAGTACTGCTGAAACGATGGTGGCGGACTCACCGGAGTGGTGTGGGGCAGTGTGGAGAGAGCAGTGGAGTGTGGAGCAGAGTACAGTTGGAATCAACAGACAACCCAGAGCTATCCCCTGCCCATCTGTCTGCCTGGAGAGAGAGAGAGATGCAAAGAAACACATGTTTATGTGGTACTTGGAGTTCAATAATATTCAAGACTTTGTCTAACAACACTAACGGTAATGCTGTGACGCCACGGGGCTGATGAGGATTTTTCATTTCTAATAAGAATGTACATATGTACAGAAGCTTTATGTTCAGATCTCTACACACGATAGCTGCTCACCTGAGGCGAAGGTGAGAGAGGCGAGATGGGAAATAGTCCAACCACGTCGAGAGAATCACCACCAGGACTGCCACTGATGAAGAGAGAAATTAGAAATGAAGCACACCATTCCTTCGCCCCACTGATGTCTTTTCTTCTGCCCCACTGCATACGTACAGTTCAATATCTCCCCTCACCAGCAACGAGGGAGAACACACTCCACGGAGTTCCCTCATTCTCCAGATTGTCGTAAAAGAGAACTCTGAAGGCCACTCCACACGCAGCCACCACTGCCAACCTCATCTCCACCATCCTGTGGGTCTTCCCCTCCATCTTCTTCACAAATCCCTTCAACCCTCCCCCTCCCACCTCTCCCCCTCCCTCCCCGTTCTCCCCCACGACATCATTCTCTACTTGAGACGAGCCAGCTTCTGTCTTTGCCTCATCTGGGACCCCACCACTTCCTCCCTTGCCCTTGCTTTTCTTTCTGCTGGACATTAGTCTCGCGGTGAGACGGGAACGAGAGGAGAACCTTAGCTGCAAGGGTCGCGGTGTGCGTTAATTAGAGTAAGGGGCAGGGAAAATCCCACGCTACCATAGCAACCGCGGTTGGTCACCGGATTTCGGACGGAGAAGACAAAATGGTGAGTAGTTATTGGTCCAAAATCCCTTTGTTTACGCCATTGTGCTCTTGACTTTTTTTTTCACAAACCTATCCGTGCGCACAATTCTCCTAACCTTCCCTCTTGTGTCTCTGTCTCTGCGGGCAGTCTGAAGTGGAGGAGTCGTTGAAGAGGATCCAGTCTCATCCCGGAGTGGTTGGAGTCGTCATTGTCAACCAAGATGGTGAGAATACGGCCGCGTTAGCGATACACAACGTAGAGAAACTGTGTGGTGAGCTTTAATTAGAACTTGGTAGCGTTTCGGTATCATTGTTGCGAGGAGAGAGGGTCTGGGAAGCAGGACTAGTTTGGTATTGTAGACGGAGGTTGTAATGGTAGATTTTGTTGGCAGGTATTCCCATTAGGACGACAATGGACAATGCTACGACAGTGCAGTATGCAGGGCTGCTGCACTCTCTGGCAGCCAAGACAAAGACAACAGTGAGGGACCTGGATCCGAGCAACGAACTCATGTTCCTCCGGATCAGGACCAACAAACACGAGATCATGGTGGCCCCTGGTGAGAACCAACCTCTTGTTCTCTCTCACTCTCAATTTTAGTGGCACATAATTCTCCAGGATTGACGTTTGTAGTCTACGCCTTGTTAACTCACGAAAACTATGTGCTACTAACAGCTGTACGTACAGTTGTGTTTAGAACTTGTAATTATTGTCTGTCTGTCTGTCTCTGCAGACAAGGAGTATCTGCTGATAGTCATTCAGGACCCATGTCAGTCCTAACCAACCAACCAACTAACTATATATAGCTAGAGAGATCTCTGCAGCCCCCCATACTCCAGCACCCCACCCCACCCCCACAGTGGCTGGGTGGGGTGGGTGTCACCATCGTATGTTTTACATTGTATATAGTGTATGTCACATTTGTACATGTTTTAACCATTAAAGTTGTTATTATACCGCCAATTGTTTTACGTGATTCGTAAAACCGCTTATATTTTATATTTCACACTTGCGCTCGCTTATATACCAATTATGCATTGTGCTTGTTCTATATTATAATGTTGTATACAAAAATACCAACAAACATATATAGTACGTACATAAATATGCTCCGGTGTATTGCTCTGACGATAGCACTAGTTCGGTTGGTCTGGATTTATCCCATTCCCAAAGTCAGGAACGGAATGAGGACATGGTTGTGTGTCCTCGTTCCGGTCCACCAGACAGCACACCTCCCTCACCACAGAGTTGAAGGCCTCTGGTTGGTCGGCGTGCACGTGGTGCCCCGCCCTCCTCACGTAGTGGACCTGTACGTAGGAGTGAGGTCGGAGTTCCTGGACCCTCTCACCCGTACTGCTGTCCATCCACGACCTCGCTCCGTACACAAACGTCAGTGGAACAGAGGACGAGAGGTTTGGTGGAGCGATCCGTTTGATCATTGGTCGTTTCGCCCAACCAATTGGGATCTGCATGTGGTAGAACGCATTTCACCTCTGGAGATGGAAATGAGAAAAGCTACCGTAATACTCTTGTTGCTTTTTCGTCTTAATCATGCAGCATGTTACTGATAGTTCCACCAGTCCCACTGGCTGCACACACACACTTTGTACACTCCACAGGACTAATAGTTGGGGTATGCGTGGGTCAACTAACGTGGGGTTCTGGGCCACGCAGTGGTACACATATGTCATGAAGTCTTCCCCAAACCTCTGAGTTAGATCTCTTCTGAAACTACTCAACAAATAAGGACCTGTAGTAAAAAAAATCACAACTCAAGTCAACGATATGATTTTATGGAGTCTTAACCTACCAAGTGGTCCTGCAGCCCTGACTGGAGCAAATGGGTTGAATTTCGACAAGAAAACGCCACCGATTCTGGCCCATATTGTCATTCTGGAGTGAGGTGGGGAGGAGGGGGAAGGTCTGGAGGAGGGAGGGGGTGGGGAATGAGGTTCCTCAGATCGCTCAGGGAACCCCCAGGGGTCGTCCAGGATGAGGTGTCTGACTCGGTGCGGGTGGGTCATGGAGTAGGAGAGAGAGAGGAACCCTCCGAGACTGTGGCCGAGCAGCACAAACCTCTCCAGTCCCACTCCCTCCCTCCACCGCTCCAGAGCTGACACAAACACTGCCTCCACGGCCTCTGCTTCCTCGGGGAAGGGGATGCGAGTGGAGCGGGCAAAGCCGGGCAAGTCCAGAGCATACAGTCTTCTGTCGCGGTGGAGGTGGTCCAAGTTCTTGAAGAACTGGACGATGCCGCAGCCAAAGCCGTGGATCAGGACAAGAGGTATCTTCTCAGGGAGGGAGGGCTCCTGTGGCTCCATCACCAGACACCTGATCACTGCTCCCTCTCCTATTGGAACATACAAGTCCCTGTACTCTGAACTCAGAGCTGGGGACCAGAGAGAGAAGAGAGTATTGACTGAAGAACATGAATGCACAGGAGAAAGTGAAAGATCTTACTGTCGAGAATTTTCTTCTCGGCATCACAAAGTTGGTCCTCTGATGTGGGTCGCCAGGAAGGAAGCCAGCTACTCAACCACCCGCTGTGTACATTTCTGGCTTAGTCTTTCTCTCAGACAAAAGATCGGATTAGCTTACCTCCCTCCATTCTGCCCGGGGTGGTTGAGGGGCGGCGGTTCACTCGGTAGCGTAGAACTAGCAGCCATGGGCGTGCAAGACGCAGAGGAAAAACGGAGATGCTACGGGAGTCATCGCTGTTTGTTGACGACGTGGCTGGCGTGGTCAAGTGGTGGTGGGTGTGGTAAGAGGAGAGTACCAATACGCATGCGCCCCAGTGTGCAGCGCGTACTCCTCACGATCACATGCTTGCGATGCACACCTACAATTATACGGTTTCTTGTCGATGCTGGTTGTTGTCGGTGCGGCTAGGTGGACCAGTTGACGGAGATACGTCCGATACGAGATGGCAGCGACAACGGACACTGAGAGAGAGGGCCGCTGGGTTGTGAAAGCGTCGCAAGGGTCACGTGACGCCATCAACCCCGTCCGTGGATTCGAAGAGAACCTCTTCAAAGACGCCTTGAAGGCCAGAAGAACCGACATCGAGTTCATAAAGCTCTCCATTGGTAAAGACAGTGTTCAGTCGTGTCAAAACATTCACTGACATTGCAAATTGTTCCTCCTCTCCCCTCTCTTTCCCTCTCCACACCCCATGCCACACCCCTTCAGGGGACACAACAGCTCTACCAGTCCACCCGGCAGTGCCAGAGGCCGTGAAGAAAGTTCTTGAGTTGGGAGGATGCACAGGCTACGGACACTCCCGAGGTCTGCCTGAAACCAGAGCAGCTCTAGCTCGCCTCTATTCTCCCTTCACTCTGGACCCTAGAGGACTCACTGCTGAGGTTGGGATACATATCTCTTTCTCTCTCGAAACTTATGAGGGAGAAAACCTTTTGGTATCTCTGCAAAATTTGTGGAGAGGGCATTTGTATTGCAGGACAAGCAATGCGTCAACGTTAATTCTAATTTTTAAAGGCACGGTATCTTGCACACTCTATCATTATTATCTTGCCTCTCACTGTCTGATTGGCAGGATGTGATAATGACGAATGCGTGCTCTGGGGCTCTCGAGACGTGTCTGACAGTCTTGACGGAGCCGGGACAGAACATTCTGGTCCCCAGTCCAGGGTTTGGCCTCTACAGCTGTCTGGCCGGATCCCGCGGTATCAAGTGCCACTTCTACAGACTACAGGTACTTTATTACATAAGATTGCAGGTTAATGATTTCACATGAGGTGTGGTGTACGTTTTGGTAGGCTCCATATAGTACATAAGCCCCTCCCCCTGTGTCTGTTGCTTGCAGGCAGACAGAGGTTGGGAGGCTGACCTTGCTGACCTGGAGAGACAGATCGACTCGGAGACTGCGGCCATCATCGTCAACAACCCCTCGAACCCCTGCGGCTCCAGCTACTCCAAACAACACCTCCTCGACATTCTGGCCATCGCTGAGAGACATCGACTCCCCATCATCGCTGACGAGATATATGCCTGGATGGTGAGGCAGTGATTGAAGATAAAACGAGTAAGGAGTGTTGGCAAAACTGTACATGAGATAAGTGACCACATCAAGTATATCTCTCTCTCTCTCTGCAGACATTCCCTGGTTCAGAATTCCACATGTTGTCTTCTCTCTCCGAGACTGTCCCCATCCTCTCCTGCTCCTCTCTCTCCAAGAGGTGTGTCCTGGTCATGTGACCATCACATGCCTTGTCTTCTAGTCATGTGACTAACTCCTCCCTCTAGATACATGGTCGCAGGCTGGAGAATGGGATGGATCATTGTTCATGACAGACAGAATGCCTTCAGAGATGAGGTACAATGTGGCGTGGTTTGAATAATTATAGCTGATGTGTTTTACTTACATCTTCCCTGACAACAGGTGATTCCGGGATTGGCACGACTGGCCACCAAGGTCCTGGGGCCCTCTACTCTGGTCCAGGCCGCCATTCCTGACATCATCTCCAAGGTCCCCGAGGACTACCACCAGAAGAACCTCTCCCTCTTCCACAGGAACGCTCTACACATCATGGAGATCCTTGGCCCCGCCCCCGGACTCTTTCCCGTCATGCCTCGTGCTGCCATGTACCACATGGTCAGGAACACATTCCTCTCCTCTCTCTCTTCAATCTTTCTCTTTCTCTCTCCTTTCTTTCTTTCTCTTTTCTTCCTCTCTCCTTTCTTCATTCTCCTCCTTTCCTCCTCTCTCTCTGGGTGTGACTGAGCGTGGTGTGTCTCCAATATTTATCACTCAGGTGGTGATAGAGATGAAGCATTTCCCAGAGTTTCAGTCAGATGTTGAGTTCACAAAAGCTCTCGTCATTGAGCAGAGTGTGTTCTGTCTTCCCAGCCCAGTCAGTCTCTCTCTCTCCTCTTTCTAGTGATCCTTATACTATTCCCCTTCTCATGTATACAATATACAGGCGTTCAATACGAAGGACTGTTTCAGGATAGTGCTGGGGTGTGCAGAGAGTAAAATCCAAGAGGCTTGCAACCGCATCGCAGCGTTTGCCAAACTCCATTACAAAGAATAGAAGCACACAGTTGTAAAGCACAATATTTATGGTCACAATGTTCAGATATTTATTTATTCCACCATTGTTTAAAACGAAATGACACACGTGTGCAGAGGGCGGTATATTTCAATTGTCAGTCTTGGCAGCAGGTGTTTCAGCATCCCCTCTGGCCTCCTCTGGTGGTGGGGGTTCTGGGTTCTCCTCTCCAGCTTTCCCCGAGAACCGCATACAACTGCCGTTGATACAGTACCTCTGACCAGTCTTCTCTCGCGGTCCATCCTCAAAGACATGTCCGAGATGAGCTCCACACTGACCACATATTACCTCCACTCTTCTCTGACACCATGGGAGAGGGAGAGACATGACATTTCCACAGCATTGGAGATAGTATATTTATAAAGACCCTTGAAATAAAGGACACCTCTCTAGCAAGTGTATTATACTCTCTCACCATTCCATGGCTCTCGTCCACAACTCTAACTACGCTGTTCGACTTGCTGACTACATCGGAGAAAGAAGGCCACCCGGTGCTCGAATCAAACTTGTCCTCCGTCTCAAACAGTCTGTTTCCACACACCACACACGAGAAGACGCCGTCTTCCTTGACGTTCAGGTTGGGACCTGCAGGCCAGGGCCGATACTACAGTGGATACCCTGAATACGGTATAATTATACACCTAGTGCGACCCTTATAATGTTGGAGGTTCCACTTTATCTAGAAGAGAGATGGAAGACTCAACGCTCACCGGTGCCGGCTCGCTCCGTGCCTTTCTGCTGCGTGACGCGGTACTCTTCGGGCGTTAGTTTCTGTCGCAGCTCGTCTTCGGTGAATTTCACCTTGGGCTCGGGGGCCGCCGTGTAGAGCGGCACCTTTTCTTTCCCCGGACCAGAGTTACCCATGAAGACTGCTGTGGAGGCGCTGACTGGACGGCAGACGAGGAGAGACGTCGATACTCGCAGTGCAAGTACTAGCGACCGCGGAGAGAAGAAACGGAATTTCCGCAACATTGCACTGTGGGCGTGGCTGACCTCGAGCTAGCTAGGTAAGCAAGAAGGGATGGCCGGCCGCGAGAAGCCAGATAGGGAAGACAAGGAGGCGGTGATGGAGTACGCAGACGAGCTCTACAAGAAGGAGCAGTGGAAGGAGGCACTGGACTACCTGCAGGAGGTCCTGGGAGAAGATGGCGCGGATCCCGACCTCACCTGGCGCCTGCTCCGCGTGGCGTTCCGTCTCGGGCAGCAGACACTGGAATCGGGCGACAGCAAGGAGGCCGAGAAGATAGTAGACATGGCCGCAGCTCCCGGGAAGAGAGCACTGGAGAAGGAAGACCGCAACTTCGGCCTCCACAAGGTGAGGAGTGAGTGGGTGTCACTCGCGAGCATTTGCGAGGGCATAAAAAAAATGCAGTAATCACCTCCCGCAGTGGTCTGGAATATTCTACCGACTAGTAGGAGACATAAAGGGGATGAAAGTCAAGATTGAGTATTCGCACAAGATCAGGGAGCATTTCCAGGTGAGCAGCAATGTCGTCTTGAATTATCCTAACCCCGCTCGCCTCGCCCTGCATCAAACACTGCAGAAAGCAATGGAGTTGGACCCGGAGGACTGTACTGTAAAGAATTTCCTCGGTCGATGGTACGTGTATAACAATATCATCCACTATACAGTTGTGTGCTGTTGTCGAATGGAAACATTGAAGGCATGTGATTGTGTAGTTATGCTGTATTGGGTGGTAACTCTTGGTATTGTACGAATGGGTGGTACTGTTTTTTCAACATATTGTCAACCGTATTCTCACAAAGTGTTGTTGTTGTCATGGCTACAGGTGCTACCAGGTAGCTTCAGTAACATGGCTGCAGAGGAAGATGGCCAGTGCCATCCTTGGCACACCCCCTAGTTCCTCCTACCAAGAGGTCAGCCACTTAGTCATGTGACAATCACATGAGACAGCACCAGTGTAATGTACACCCTCGACCTCTTGTAGGCATTGACTCACTTTGAATCAGCAGAAGAAAGTGAGACAATGAATCGTCTCTTGTTCAAGACGACTAATGCCCACCCCCCCTCCTTCTCTCTCCTCTATTCAGCAAAGCCAGGTTGGTTCAAAGTCAACTGGCTGTGGCTGGGTAAGACTCTGATCCAGCTGAAGAGAAAGAGTGAGGCAAAGCAGTGGCTCCAGAAACTGGCAGATGCAGAGACGTCAGACATCGACGAAAATAAGGTTAACTCCCAGCTGGCCACACCATCATGTAATGTACAACAGAGGAGAAACTTTTGGCAAATTGTGCAGTTTGTGAACCATCTCGTTCTGTGGGCTGGAAAAATTTAATAACTAATGTCACCCTTTCTGTGGAAATTTTTTTTTACTGCCACTTCGAAATTTTGCTATATCCAGTCCTCTTACAGTGGGACCTCCGAAAAAGGACACCGTTGTATATAAAGCACAGTTGATTGTGCCCCATACTAATTTTGCTATAATATCCAGTCCTCTTACAGTGGTGACCTCCGAAAAAGGACACCTTTGTATATATAATAATATATAAAGCACAGTTGATTGTGCTCCATACTATGAATCATTTTATTGATCTTTCTCTCTGTCTGTCCATCCACAAAGGCCAAAAAGGAGGCAAAGGAACTATTGAGAAGTCTCTAACATCCTGTCTTAGAGAGAGCAGAGTGTGAAACTGATATTCACAATCACTATTGATAATCTAGAACAAAACCTGTGCAAAATACAAGTGAAACGTGACGTGACGGAGTCTATGTTGTAGTAGCCATAAGCTACTCACTTGTCGTCAAATGATTACATCATGATGACCTCGATTTTATACTACTCATTTTTCTGTTTTGTGTCGGAATCGAAGGACTCTCCATATTCGTTGACTCTGGTGCGGTCGATTGGGTACAACCTGCAGTTGGAGAAGATCATGTGACATCATGTGAGAGTCACATGACCTACCATCGCTGGTAGAGGTAGACGAGGAAAACGAGGTCATCTCTAAAGACTGCGATGCGGTGGGACGTTGGCATGACGATTATGAATGCAAACACATCATCGATGAATGTATTGAAGGCCTGAGAGAAATGAGAGCACATTAGTCTTGGGATGAGAATATTTGTTATGTTTTTTGGACTCTGACCTTGTACATGAAGGCTCTCCACGGCAAGTGGGCTACTGACTTCAGCTGTAAATTAATAATGACATCACAATGACATCATGTGGTAGATCTTTCTCACCTTGTAGTTGAGGAAGAGTTGCGGGAGCATGAAGAGAAAACCAAAGGCATACACCCCTGCATGTGTTAGGGCAAGAAACATCAGTAAAAGACTAGTGGATTTGTAGGAATTTGAAGAGGAACAGTCAAAGGTTCTGCCGGAAAGATTTCTACCATTTTACATAAAGTTTCCCATTGAGGGATGGTATATAGTGGACACACTCACCATTGACGAGACTATGGACAGATCCATGAATACCAGCTGAACACCCAGAGCAGGGGAGTAGGAGGGAGTTAGAGTCATCATCATTTAGTCAGAGACAAGGTGTGTTACCTGGTGAATGAGGTATACATCAGTTGGTAGACAGCTCCAGCCAGGACCAGCGGGTAGAGTAGGTAGAGAGAGATATCGCATGGCTTCACTGTCGTATCCTTCACTCTCTGCCTCTGCTTCTCCTCTAGTACCAAACTGGAGGGAGGGGCAGCTCATTAGTAACTTCTATAGCTTGAAATTTACTTCACTTCTATAATAGTGTGAAATATATGAGTCACCTGTATCAGTGGTAGGCAACCTCTGAAGACAATCTTGATCTTTAGTGCCTTTGTCACCTTCCAGAACTATGTATGGTAGAAAAGAGGAAAAACTGTGTCCAAATATAAACACCACGGGTACATACACAAAATATCATAGCTGGTGGAACGCTACATTTCAGCAATTTACAGAGTGATAGTCCTCACTGACTGACCGTTTTGGAGTTTCAATTTTCACAGAAAATGATTGTATTAATACAATCTTCCCAGCAGTGACAGTCTTCCCATCAGGGTCCTCCACCACTGTATTATGTACTGTACCTCAATGAGGGCAGCAATTCCAGCTGGGAACGATGACCAGGAGACTCGTCTTCTCGTCCATCAGATACAGGAACACCACCGACTGACTGAAACACCGCCACACAACTGGAGGAGGAGGAAAGTTTGGAGCGAAAGATGAAAGGCGGGAGCAAGATGGGAGGAGAAGAGGAGAGATGTGCTCACTAGTTCTTGTAGAGAGGCCAACCATTGACCTTCGACCCCTCCAGAAGCTGATGTCATTCTTGAAGGCCAGAAAGTCAAACAGGAGCTGTTCACAGGAGATCTGAAAACACACATCAAAAATGAATGAAGTTCTCACGTGAAAGAAAGAGATGAAGACAGTGAGTAGAAGGAGAGGGAGGTTGGTGTCCAACAATATTCCCTTTACGTCATCAAATTCCTTCTCCGTGAACCCTGCACGCAGAGGGATGACCACACCCACTAATTAGACAGAGGCCACACCCACCGAGTTGTCGTAGGGAGGAGAGGGAGTGATGAAAGGAGAGCCAGAGACGGAGCTGTCCCATACTGACAGGAGAGAAAGAGAGCTTGAGAGGGAGACTGGAGTTTTCAGGGAACACTTGCTGAGTCACGACAGAGAGAGGAGGAGACAGAAGGAAAAATAAGGTCAACAAGGGCAACGCAAAGCATGTAGTACTACACCCATAAACTGATGTGGCGTAACCATTCCACCACAGCGGCTCAGCTCAAATCAACAGAACTCAAGGCAGAGTTGGGAGAGGCGCTCACTTGGAGCTTGTTATCCATTATCTTCAGACGGTCCACATAGAGAATGGGCAGGTACTCTGGGGTCCCGGGGAAGAACCTGGCATGAACCAGAGTGGTGATGTAATGATCATTTCAGACCATTGAAAATGAACCAGAGTGATGATGTAATGATCATTGAAAATGAACCAGAGTGATGATGTAATCTCACTTGAGGGTGGGGAGTATCTCGGCGGGGACCTGAGATCGGTGGAAGAGGTAGTCATGGTCCACAGAGTGCATGTCTAGCCAGGGGACCCAGTGAGTGACTGGTCTGACAGAAGACTGGTTACCTCTCCAGAACTGTCCTGCAGTGATGGAAAGCAACTGTTTGGCAGAGACGCTTAGAATTGCCAAGTTTTAGTCTCTCGTACACTAAAAATAGAGTTTAACAAATTTTTGCACTATGGTGTGTAGACCTATATACCTCTACTGATCCTCCACTGAGGAGGTTAAAGGTCGTATCCTTGGAACGGTGTAGCGGGTGAGGGAAACAACGAAGACAGACATGTAGGGTCGGTCGCTGGCGAGGAGAGGATTGCGACCAGACAGAGTCAGAAAGACATGTGCATAAAGTGAACCGTTCTTCAGAGTGGAGATAGGGAGAGTCACGTTCACATCCCTGGGAAGATTATTATGATGCGAACTACTTGGTTTTATTTCTGTACTTGGTGACGGAGCTGTTGCGAAGGAGGGATTTCTCTCTCCAGAGCAGCTCCATCTTCTCCTTCTGCACCAGCTGCTTCTCTGACGCGTACACCCATAACTGTGGGAGAGAGAGGGGAGGTCAGAGGTCAAAAGTGGCGCGCTATAATTAGAACCTCTAGTGGTAGGTGGCTGGGGTAGGCTGGACGGAGACAGCTCCCGCGGCTCTTGCTGGTGCACTGGGCTGGGTTGAAGATGAGGTACATGGAGTAGGCATAGTAGGAGAGCAGGAAGGTAAACAAAAAGAGAACGACACGAGTGAAACTCAAAATCGCCATGCTCATACGATCCAATTATACGTAAAGTATTCAAAATTACTAACTCGCACACGCATGTGCGCTGCGCGCAAAAGAAGAAGAGGGAGGGTCTGGATATGGCGGGTAAGGCACCTGTTTCTTCGTCTACTAGCGTGTGTTCCGCATCCTCACCTGTAGAGAATGGCCCTGTGACCATCAGTATTGATGCAGTAGGAGCAGAGGATGTGATGAGGAGAGAAAGTAGGGGGCAAATCGTCTTCTAGAGCCTGCTGCAACTGATGATCTGACTTTGTACCACAGGTCAGTGGGAGGAGAGGCTGGAATCTTTGACACCACCATGGGACACCTCCAGACCATACTGCTAGGTAAGAGGCCACGTGATCAAGTCTCAGGTCATGTGACTGTCATGTGACCTCCCAGAGGAGGGATTCTCGCAGGCACAGCAGGAATTTCTGGAGGAACACTGCCATCATTTCGAGGAGTCAGAAGAGAACAAGTTTGTTTACACCGACATCTTTCAGCAATATGTGAGCTGCAACATGAGTCGAGTGAATTTTCCTGATTAGCGAGCTACCAGCTAACATGGCTATGCAACTTTCTACAAAAAATTGTCAGTACGCTCTGTAATAATGGAATAATACTTCGTTTCTTTCATTAAACGAAACGAACATTACCGCATTAAACAATTTAATGCGGTAATGTTATGTATGTTGCAGACAGAGCTGGTAGAAGGATATCTGGAAAGAGAGCTGCAGGCCAGAATACCCGACTTTGACATGCACGCCTTCATCCACTCCCTCCAGTGAGAGTCACACGACTTTCACATGACTGGTCACATGATCCCCACGCAGGACGCACAGGGAGGAGGTGGTGGAGGAGGTGCTGGACCTTCTGCTGTCTTTCTCAGATTTTCTCTCTTTCAAACAACTGATGCTCCATCACAAGGCAGTAAGACTCTCTCTCTCTCCCTGTACATAAATACAGCGGTACCTTTGAAAAATGACCCTCTGAATGAGGAAAGGACGCTGTGGTTCTAGATACATACCTCGAATGAGACACCTTGAAAGACACTTTTGATGTCTTCAAGGTGTCCCTTATTCAGAGGTTTTTAGTGTATGATGTTGTCTGTCTTTCTCCCAGAGAAAGGAGGGAAGGGATCTGGATCTTGGCGGGCTGGTTGTCACTCCACTCTCACCAAGGAGATAGCTGCAACCTACTCTCTTACGAAAAATGATACTCAAATTTTATTATGTGTGTGAACTGCGCGCATGCGGAGAAGATGGCGGCTCCTAGAGTGGCGGTGTTATGCAGGTCGTGGCGTCGCATGCTCAGCTCGTTCAACTCTAGAGCAGTAAGATCATCCACTCGTAGAGAGAGCGAGAGAGATCAAAGAGCTAGCTAGCAGCCAATGAAGCAGCACGTGTTTCTACTTGTGCAGGGCCTCACTGTTCAGAGGACGAGTGCATCAGTAGCTAGGGCACATGGCGGGACAGTGGCTGGCCTCTCCTCTCGCAGACTTCTCTCTATGCAGCAGGTAAAGCCAGTGGCGTGTGTCATACAGTGTGAAACGGTACCTTGAGTTCTGTTATGGCCTGATGAAATTATGCAAGGTTTTGTTGTCTCTCTCTGCACGTGCAGGTGGAGATTCAGGGGTGATGTCATGGGGAAGACGAAGAATTCTGGGAGTGTGGCTGGCTGGTTGCAGTGTCATGGTGGGCGGGGCAGTCATTATTGGTGGGATCACACGTCTGACTGAGTCTGGACTGAGCATGACTCAGTGGCACCTCGTCAAAGGGATGAGACCCCCTCGTTCAGAGGAGGAATGGGAGGCAGAGTTTGAGAGATACAAACAGTTCCCAGAGTTTAAAGTGTACGTTGGTTCGCCTACATTTTGTCGTGATTGTGGACAAACATTTAGGGGAGGGAAGAAAGGTAGGAGTGAGAAAAGATGAAAGTTTGAACTGAGATAGGGGGAAAGATGAAAATCTGAACTGAGATAGAGGAAATACTTCTGTCGTTCTCTCCTCCCTCCAGAGTGCACCAGGACCTGAGTCTGGAGGGCTACAAGAGGATATTCCAATGGGAGTATTTCCACCGCATGTGGGGCAGGGCCACTGGGCTGGCAGTGCTGGTCCCAGCAGCAGCATTCTGGGCCGCCGGCTGGCTCACTCCAAGACTCAAGAAACGAGCAGGGCCTTACTCGGTACTCGTTGTATTGCAGGTATGATTATGGTTACTGGTATTGGCAGTAAAAAAGCTTTTTAATTTCCCCACTTTTTATCTTGTTTTAGCCTAAATTATATACACGCGATTTCAACATTTTTCGTGCACTACTTCAGTAAATTTACCTTACTTATTTACTGGTATGTACATATATATATAGGGATAAAGATACTGAAGTTAAAGTAAGACAATCTCGAATGTCGTGCTGCAGGGACTGTATGGCTGGTATATGGTAAAGAGTGGACTGGCGAGTCGACCGTCCAGGATTCAACCCGGGACAGACGAGGTGCCCCGGGTCAGCCAGTATCGACTAGCGGGACACCTCAGTCTGGCTTTGCTCCTCTATTCCTCCATGCTGTACACTGCCCTCGGTCTCCTCGCCCCTCCGGCCACCATTGCCGTGAGCTCCCTCTCTTTACTGGGTGTGTCAGTGATAGGCTCCTTACCTCCTGTGTCACACAGCCAGCAGTGGGAAAAGTGAATCGTCTGAGACATTTGGTCCACGGAGCTACTGCCACCATCTTCCTCACCTGCATTTCAGGTCAGCCAGCTACTGCAATATCCACCACTCATTACTGAGGAAAGGTGATACAGTATAAAGTTTTGCTCAGCAACACTAACGGAACCTAAAAATTAGCTAATCTCCAATCTGGGGTGAAATGAAACATTTTGAATGACTTACGACAGGCCTAGCTGTTTCTAGGGCGCCAAATTCAGCATGATGGTGTGTGTGCGTGTGTGTGTGTGTGCAGGTGCGTTTGTGGCGGGACTGGACGCAGGTCTGGTGTACAACTCATTCCCCAAGATGGCGGGTCGCTGGGTCCCGGAGGACATCGCCTCTCTCTCCCCCAAAACCTATCAACATCACCGAGAACCCCACCACTGTCCAGTTCAACCACCGCTGGCTGGTATACCAATGGACTGGGAAATAATATTTGTAAAGAAAAACCTTTTCACAGATTTAAAGTCATCCACAAAAGTTTGATTTGCACTTTTGCAGTTGGGGATCCCAATTCCACAATCTGTAAAACTCTTCTCTTGTCAATTTTCATTATGGCATCATGCATGTATAGACATGTAGGTGCTGGTCTTTGCCTCTCTCCCTCCCTCTCTAGGGAACAGCCACCCTGGCCTACCTGGTGGGAGTGTGGGCCTTGGCAAGAGGAGCTCCTCTACCTCCTCAAGCTAGACTCGCCACCAACCTCCTCGCAGCTGCTGCCTTCGTGCAGGTCTGTTATACCTCCTCCCTTAACATGTGTGTATATAGCAGCAGGTAGGACTTGTGCACTCTTTGGAACAACAATATTTTTGCAGTCCACCACAAAATGATTTCTGTTGTCATGGCGCCATCCACACCATAACTCTGAAATTTTGCACTTGCGTTCGATCGTTTCCCAATAATGTAATAATTGATTGCACCGTTTAACTTGCTGCTGTGTGTAATTGATGTGTGTTCGATCCCCTCTCTGCTGTAGGTGGGATTAGGGATCACAACACTGCTGACCTACGTCCCCACACCCCTCGCCTCCTCCCATCAGACAGGGGCAGTCTCCCTCCTCTCACTGGCCATCTGGCTCATGCACCAACTCAGGAAGACCCTCCCAAGACTATGAGAACTGCTGCCAATCTCAGTACAAATACCATCATCAAGTGGAAATCAATTTCTTGTTCAAAACGAATTGTGCATAAGACCTGACTTGACCGTGTGTGTATACATATAGGTCACGTGACGTGTAAGTAATGTCATGTGAGAGTCATGTGATCAGTCGGCCTGGCTGGAGGTGTAGCTGGTTGCGTGGTTGTGAAGGAGGTGGAGGTGGTCTAGAGCAGCGGTGAGGAACGGACGGATGCAGTTCATCTCCATTAGTGTTAGGTTATCCAGCTGGAGGGGAAAGGGAAATAGAGAGTGAGGGAGAGAAAATAGAGAGGGGGGAGGGAGAGGATGGAGAGAGAGAAGAGAAAGGGATGTGAGAGGTGTCTACTGTAGCACATGACTAGTCACCCAAGCCTAATGTAGTGTGGAATCCACTTTGACAGATAGCCTCCGAGCCAATGGACTATAGGACTACAAAGAGAGTGGTCGACAGTAGGACTCAGCACCTGTGTCGTCACTATACTACCACCTGTGTATGTATGTATGTATGTATGTATGTATGTATGTATGTAGCTCTCTCTCTCACACTGGCACAAAGGGAGCCACGTGTTCTCATGTGTACCGTCAATCATGAGAGCTAACACCAACTGACAACGCTGACACTGCGGAACACCAAGTACACTATATTATATTGTACACTTACACTTATTACATCGCATGGTGCGCAACTTTCAAGGGAGAATACTTTTACAGTTTCCGTGAATTTCTTCTGTTAAAACATTTTGCTGAAGGGACCATTTCTAACCAAACCAGTGAAAATGTTTCCCTGAAACTGAAAAGAAAGCCACCAAGTTTTCAAAGTTATACGTGCATGGTGTATGGAGCTATGATGAGGAGTTTAGACTGGGTTGTTGTTTTTCTCAAGATCCTGACCTTGGCAAAAGTTTCCTGTTGGGAGATCATCTGATCCACTCCCTTCTTTAGCTTAGCCTGTCTGAGGTCCCAGATGTCCTTCACTAGTGTCCTCACTTCATCTGCTTTTGGGACATCTTCTGCTGCACTGGATGGAGGAGGGAGGGAGAGAGAGAGAGAGGGAGGGGTGGGTGCATATTATGCACAACTGGCAAGAGAAGGAAAATGTACGGAAACACTGGAAGGTTTGTTAAATTTCACGCAATCTTTGCAAAAACTTCCTACGGCTGCAGTCAGATCGTTCACTGGGTCTCAATGGAGCACAAGAGTGTGGGGGCAGCGAGCCATGACTTGGAGCTGTCCCCACTGACTTGTTGAGGACGAGTGAAGACACCTCCATGTAGTTCGGGGAAGGCATTGCCGTGAAAAAAGACTCTGCAGCTTCCTCAGATTTCTTCTCCGTCAGGTAATCTGGACGAGAGAGACGGGAGGGAGGTTGAGATGGAGGGGTAGGTATGAATCTTGAATTATAAGCCACTCTGTTAGTTGGGCAGAGTTCTGACCGACATTGAGCCAATCGGGAGGGACAATGTGACACTTCTGTCTCTGTCGGAGGTTGATTGCCAGCCAGAGGGGCACTCTGGTCTGCATGGAGGGGTTGAACGGACCAAATTCCCCCTGGAGACGAAGCCGGAGGAATGTTTATCAAAACAATGCAGGCAACTGGGTAAAGAGTGACTCCTACTGAAATGAGGTAGAGTTTGTTCTCTGAAAAGTTGGGGACTATCGTTATCTGCTCCTTTTCAGCCAGAAATTCAACTTCTGCAGGCTCCATGCTTGTTCACGAGCCGCACCCTAACCCGTTGCTTAGTTTACGGAGTACCGCGGAGGTGGGCGGAAACTATCGGATATCCGGAGGTGAACGGACACTTGCAGCTGCTGAATCCACGGACCCAGAAGTGACGTGCCAAGGCGGGCCAGCGAGCGAGCAAGAAGCCAAAAGACGGATCAACTGCAAAAGACTCCCGAGAAAGCCAGACGGAGAGCAGAGAAGCTCTCGAGCCGACCCCTGAATCCGACACGTGGAAAGAAAAAGCCCCAGAAGAATGTCGAGTGAGCGAAATTGGCGGGGAGAAGGTGCAATTTTATGGCGTCTAGTACGTCTTCGCGGCAGCCGCTCTAGTGCCGTCGCTGGCGTTCCCAGAGAGCTTCTCTGTAGCTAAGGAGTGTTGAGTCTCCGTGTTTTGACGGATGTGTACATGTGGCCAATGTATATAGGCAAAGCCAGTGGCACTGGATCGCTGATGCGTGGTGCGGGAATTTCATTACACTTGCGGGCCCCACCCTATGTATAGCGATCTTGTTGCCACTAGTCGGGCGGGAAAGCAGGAGAGCGTAGGTTTTCGTCTGCTGGAACCAGAAGCGGCAGTTTGAGCGGCCTCCAAGTTGTGTAGCTGGTTCATCCAGTGTAGTGCAGCCAGAGAGCGAAAGACAAACAGTCCATTGTTGCCAGCTAGCTAGCAGTCTGTGCAAGTAGTAGTTTGCAAGATATAAGCCTCAAGTGCAGTGGAACGGCTTCACGATACGTTGGGGTTGTTATCCAACAAGAATTGTCTGCCCTCTCGTGACATTAATTCCCTGGAATCCATCACTACTTTGTGCTAATTACAACTGCCTTCATTAACTTTCCCTCCCTCCCCTCCCTCCCCCCTCCCTTCTTTACTTCCTCCTTTGACTGCCAACTTTTCAACACACGAAAATGCAATTCCTGAAAAAATGGACCGTCAAAGAATCAGTAAGTCCAGTTGTCAGAGAATCAGTTGTCAAAAAATCAGTAAGTCCAGTTGTCAAAGAATCAGTTGTCAAAAAATCAGTAAGTCCAGTTGTACATAATATCGTCTGCATTTGTGTGTGTGTGTGATAGAGAAATGAGGAGAAAGAAGGGAGATAGTTGAATGTGTGTGTTTGTAAACTGCTGTCAATTCTGTGACTTTGTCAAGCAAAAGTGGTTGTGTGTTGCTCAAAAGGTCCTAGGGGCTGTGTACATTACCAGCTTGTATTGTCATCCTGTCCCTATAGTTTAGCTTACGCTGTATAGATGATACACACATGAAGAATTCCACCCCCCCCCCTCTCTTTTCAACCACCATTTCTTTCTCTCTCTGTGTTTCTGTAGGAGAAAGCGGCGCCGCAGTTTGTGGGCTATGCCAATCTCCCCAACCAAGTATTCCGCAAAGCCGTCAAGAGAGGGTTTGACTTTACCCTCATGGTAGTAGGTACGTCTCACTCTCTCCTCTCTCCCCTCTCTCCCCCTCTCCCCCTGCCTTCTATCTCTCTCTCCTACTATTAACAAAGTCATTCAGGGGTCAGTCTTTGCACAACCTAGCAACTGAGGCAGTTGTAGGCAGTAAGTGTCCCATCGCTATAAGGTGTGTATTCCCAGTATAGTCGATATACCTGTTGCCACGTCTGGGAGGGTATTCATGTTGGGGGGGTCACTTCAGGACAGTCACGGCCCATTTATCTCACTGACACTTCATTGGCTGGCGAGGGTAGACTCTGGTTGAGCGTTGTGATGGGGTTAGCATGGTGAACCGTCTACCACTGCTGTCGTAGGCTTGGTACAGTGGGTGGACGTAGGCTCCGCCTAGTTATTTATGACAATAGCTTCTCCCTTTCCTCTCCCTCCTTGTTCCCTGGTCTCCCCAGGTCAGAGTGGGCTGGGCAAGTCGACACTCATCAACTCTCTCTTCATGAGTGACATCTATGAAGACAGTACTTACAATGGCTCTGGGATTAGAATGCCAAAAACAACTCAGGTATGTTAATATTGTACTCCACTTCCCTCCCTGCCTATAGCAATTGGTACTGGGGTATTGTTCTCCACTAGGGAGAGAGGCTCTCCTGCTAAGATGAAGCTTGCACAGTGACAAGTGTGCTCTGTAGCTGCTTGTTTACTCATCTTACTAACTAATGCAATTTGTAGCCTGTATTGTGTTAGGGTATGTAGATGAGAGGAGAGAGGAGAGAGGGATGGTAAAGGCAAGGGGAGAGGGCAGGGAGGGAGAGAGAGAGAGAGAACTAACCCACGTTAGGGTGTGCGTGTGTAGTGACTACCAGTGTCCATATATGGCTGCCGTCCCTCCGTAAATGCAGTGATGTAGGGTGCAGGAATGCCTGGTATTTGGGCAATGCCTCTCTGGTGTGTTTCTGTGCATACCACATTCGTGGAGTGTTGGCAATCAATATCGCATTAATTATAGGGGCTTCCCCAATTTACTATATCCCTCTCTCTGACTGAAAAGTATTGCATGTGTGAGCTTGGTATGTAGTGTACTGAACTTCCAGTCACGGGACCTGAGTTTGACTCCGACAGAAGTTAGTTCTTTCCCTCTTGGCCTGCGTGTTTCAGCCATAATCTAACAAGTTCTCCCAGCGAGTGGGACTGCCCTCTACCTTCTTTCTCCTCTTCGGATATTCTGTCAACATTTCTAAAATTTCCCTCTCTCTCTCTGTGTATGTAGATTCGGAGTTCAACAGTTCATGTGCAGGAAGGTGGGGTACATTTGGAGCTGACGGTGATTGACACCCCAGGATTCGGTGATGTGGTGGACAACAGCCAATGGTACAATATCTCCTTCACCTCATTCTGCACCAATTTGTACACGAAACTATATATTTGTCAACAAAGCATGCCCTGTTTGCTGAAGGCTCGTAAACAACTCTATTCCTCCTGAGTATATAGTTTACAAGCCCAGAAAAATACTTGTGCCATGTCAGAGTGTGAGCTTGATGAGTTTGTATGTCTGTTACAACTTGACTAAAGTACAGCTTTACTAGAACTGTGTACATTCCAAATGGAGACCTGTATATTTGTCAACATGTTACTCTGTGTGTGTGTGTGTGTCAGTGAAGGCTGGTTAATATGTCAATTTCCTGGTCTCCCTTCCTCCTCTCCTCTCCTCCTCCTCCTCCCTCCTCCTCCTCCCTCCTCCTCCTCTTAGCTGGAAGCCAATCACAGAGCACGTCAACTCTTTGTTTGAAGAGTTTCTCAACGCAGAGAGTCGAGTGATCCGAGAGGCAATGGAGGACCGTCGCGTCCATGTCTGTCTCTACTTCATTGCCCCTACTGGACACGGGTGAGATGTGCACCTTGCAACTCTGTCAATTATTGTGGCTTTTCGGGAGGTTCTAGAGAAGGTTTGGATGTGGTCCAACAATCCCATACCGAGCATGGCACAAAGTCCTAATGTATGGGTATGATGGGACAATGCCTGCAATAGACAACACTTTTATTTTCATGCCATGTGTTGCAGGTTGTGTGGAACATCGTATGTATGTATATATACCCATACATTGAGACTTTTGTCTGTTGGTCTTAAGGGGGGAATGTGCTGCTTAGGCTGTTGCTAATGAGTCCAAAAACCCCTAATTATGGACCCAATCTTTCTGTCTGGTGTAATTTTCATGTCTCTCTCTCTCTCTCTGCTGCAGGCTGAAGCAGGTCGACATTGAGTTCATGAAGGAACTGTGCGAGAAGGTGGGAATCACGATGCTTCTAGTGCAGCACGTGTCTCTCTCTTGTACCACACACCGTAGGACATCCAACGCACGTTGTGGAGGCTACTATGGGACAGTGTGTAGTGTAGCAACAGTGGAGTAGTAATGGACATCCAACGCACGTTGTGGAGGCTACTATGGGACAGTGTGTAGTGTAGCAACAGTGGAGTAGTAATGGTCATTAGTACACACGTGGGAGTTGGCAGTGTGGCATCTATCATTGCATTCCCGTCTCACACTTCCCCTCCTTCCTCTCTCTCTCTCCTCTCTCTCTCTCTCTCACACACACGCACACTCCCTCCCAACCAGGTGAATGTAATTCCGGTCATAGCCAAAGCAGACACCCTCACACCAGAAGAATGTTCACGATTCAAGAAAACGGTGAGTCCTCCCCGCTCTCCCCACCCTCCCCAGTCTCACTAGACCACACCCACTGCTCCAGATCATGAACGAGATTCACGAGAATGGAATCAAGATTTACCAGTTCCCTGATTCTGAGGGAGACGAGGAGGAGGCGGCCGCCAACAAGAAACTTAGAGTCAGCTCCCTTTCTTCTCTCTCTCTCTCCCCTCTTTCCATTTTTCCCCTGTTTTCTTTTTTCTTTGCTGAAACCTCTGAGTAAGGGACATCTTGGGAACATGAAAGTGTCGTTTATTCAGATATTGAGAAGCCACTAATGCATTAGTATGGGGCAGAATCAAGTGTCCTTTATTCAGATATTTAGAAGCCACTAATGCATTAGTATGGGGCAGAATCAAGTGTCCTTTATTCAGATATTTAGAAGCCACTAATGCATTAGTATGGGGCAGAATCAAGTGTCCTTTATTCAGATATTGAGAAGCCACTAATGCATTAGTATGGGGCAGAATCAAGTGTCCTTTATTCAGATATTGAGAAGCCACTAATGCATTAGTATGGGGCAGAATCAAGTGTCCTTTATTCAGATATTGAGAAGCCACTAATGCATTAGTATGGGGCAGAATCAAGTGTCCTTTATTCAGATATTGAGAAGCCACTAATGCATTAGTATGGGGCAGAATCAAGTGTCCTTTATTCAGAGGTTTTACTATATACTCGCTGTCTCACTTTTTACTTGTGTTTGTCAGTTTTACTGTTGAGTACCATCCTAAAATTGGCTGTCCAGTTGCCCGATGGTATGATACTCTATCCGTACTCAGGACGCCATCCCGTTTGCGGTGGTGGGCAGTAATACAGTTGTGGAGGTGAGTGGGAAGAAGGTCAGAGGTCGGCTGTACCCGTGGGGAGTGGCGGAGGTCGACAATCTCTCTCACTGTGACTTCACCACTCTCAGGAACATGCTCGTGAGGTGAGGCAGGCAGGGGAGGAAGGAGGGAGGGAGGTGAGGCAGGCAGGCAGGGGAGGAAGGAGGGAGGGAAATAAGAAAACTCTTCAACAAGCATTAGCTCTGTTGAGAAAGATCTGTAACGTGCATAATGTAAAATAACTTTGCCCATAATTCTGTGGGTTGCTTCACAGCAATATAATGTCAGTATGCTAAGTTGCTACTTGTCTCTCTCTCTCTCTTTCTCTCTCTCTCTCTCTCTCTCTCTCTGGGTCACCAGAACTCACATGCAGGACCTGAAAGACGTGACAGACAATGTCCACTACGAGAACTATCGCTGCCAGAAGCTGGCCGGTTTCTCTGGATCTCTCACTCCAAGACAGAACACAGACCCTCCTCCCTCCAGGTACACCTCACTGCATGGAAGATCTGTTCCTTGGACAGATTTGGGCTGTAATCCATCACGCACTTTCCTGCTTGTACTGTCCATGTGCTACTGTTCCCACATAGAAGTGTGTACGATAATCATAGTGACTATTAGTCTGAGAAACAAGTATTCATGATTCATTGGCAAATTAATAACAATTTAGTAAGATTGGTGTTTACTCGTCGCCCACTGTACTAACGTCACATTTTGTGTGGAGAATTTTGTGATCTGGCTCCCAAACTACAAGGTTTACACTTCCCAAAATGTGTTTCTCAAAAGTTGTGCATGTTATTTCGCCCCTTCCCTCCCTCCCCCCTGTGTCCAGGGACCCAATGGCCCAGTTTGACGTTGAGAAGAGAGAACACGAGATGAAGATGAAGAAGATGGAGCAGGAGATGGAGGAGGTCTTTGAGATGAAGGTCCAGGAAAAACTCCAGAAACTGAGAGACATCGAGGCCGACGTGAGACCACGCCCCCTAACATGAGAGACCACACCCACCTGCATGCCAAGCTACATTATTACTGTTCCTATATACATTCATTGGCGTTTTGGCCACACCCACTGCCACGAGGAGAAGAATTTCACACTATTAGCACATTGCATTAGCATCATTCCACAAACATTCCACAAACATTCCTCTCTCTCTCTCCTCTCTCTCTCTCTCTCTCTCTCCCTCCCTCCCTCTCCCCCTCTCTCCCTGACTCCAGTTGAACCGACGGAAGGAGCAGATGTCGCTGGCTCTGAAGCAGCAACAACAGGAGCTCCAGACAAAGAGGAAACAGTTTGATGAAGACAAGCGGCTCTTCGAGGAGGAACACCAGCGCTACATGAAGGAGCTGGAGGACTCCATGAGGTGGGATCCTATCCTGTGTGGGGGTGGGGGGTTGGGATAAAGTCCCTAGTTTTGTTTTTTTACAAGTGTCCCTTATTCAGAGGTTACACTAGTTCTGCTGATGAATGTTTATTCCTTGGAAAAAAATCAGCTGTCCTGGGTGTAGTTGGCTTAGCTTGTAGTTGACACATACACTGTTACGTCTGTCCTTCTCTCCCACAGGTCAAAGGACAACAAGAAGCACAAGAAAAAATGACGAGGCCACACCCCCTCGTTAGTAACCCGGGGCTCTGGCTCTCTGGCTGCATATAAACAACACATTATTAGAGCTATGTACTAGATTATGTACAAATTATCGCATCTCTCTTTTTGGGGGGAGCACTAGCAATTACTGAACTAGTGAGAATATTCATATATAACTTACACATTTTTCAAATTTTCATGCTTTCTGTAACTATGTAATTGTATAGTAATCACCATCATGTTCTCATGTATGCAGTTATTATAGGATGTCGTTACACTTCTTTCATTTTTACTATAGAAAAGCATATTTTTGTTGAGAAATTATTATATGTTTATAAAACGTGTGACTAGAGTGCGTGTAATCATTCTGGTGTGGAGGTGACAGTGCAGGTTAAAAAGTAATGATTTAAGAGGAATTTGCTCAGATAATAAGTATAGGGTTCTGGAATCTGTGATTGGATCCTCATTGACAAGTGATGTGTGAATGGAACGGCATTAGAGAAATATCCTGTGGCCTCGCAGGGTTGTTTGTTGAGTCAGCGGTTTTCTCCGGTGGGTTACGACAGCTTGTAGAGAGGGCGGGGCCAGAGACGAGCCTCTAATTGAGGGGCAGATGGAAGACGAGGGTGGAGAGAGGGGGTTAAGGTAGGAGTTGGTAATTGGTCTTGCAGGGATGGCTCCTGTCCCATTGCGAGAGGTTCAGATGTCGCGATGGAGGTGGGAGGAGGTGGGGAGTTGAGGGAGAGTGTGAGGAGTGAGGGAGGAGGTGGGGAGTTCAGTGTGCTGTGTCCCAGGGATAAGATAGACCTGCCTTTTGCCTGTGAGGGGAGACGCAGTGTGAGCAGTGACACAATAGCTGGAAATTTTCAAAGGACTTGTTTGAAATGCTTGATGTGACGTATTTCACCTGAGCTTTGGGGATCTGGGGAAGACGGAGAGAGGAGGGAGGGAGGAGGGTGCTTGCTGTAAGTGATTGACACGCCCACATTCCCCTCTTCCTGGGTGTGGCACTTTTGTTGCCAGGCGTTGCCACGGATTCCATTGTTGATCGGTGAGTATTTCATCATAGGATGAAGATGGGGCAGTTTCACTGTCTTTACGTCACACGGCAGCTGGAGAGATGGAAGAGAGGGTATGGTTTCTTAGATTTGGTCCCAGCAATCAAACTGGTGGATAGATAGAATATTTATTGTCGTCAGGCGAATAGTCAACCAGCCTCTCATGTAATGCAAATCAGCTACAATGGCAGTGTCATGGTTGCCATGATTGTAAACCATACCATACCATCGGTGGACGCGATACCTGGACCCAGAGCTGTTCCTGCCAGTCTCTGGTTCATGTGTGAGTGTGAGAGAGTGCGGACGGATGACTGGTAAGGATAAGGAATGCAGTCGACACAATACGTGTCTGGCTGGAGACCTGTCTTTGTTGATAGTGTTGGCTATACTAGTGAAGAGCCACTTGGCTGGCTAGGGCACTATTGTCGTTCATTTGATATCATTACACCTATATACCGGATGCGTCCTGTGAGGTGTCCTTGTAGTAAGGTGTCCTGATGAGCATTGTAAGGTGTCCTGATTACTTCCCATCTCTCTTTATCACCTTGGTGTGCTCACGATAGTACTACGCTGATGAAAGAAATGGTTTACTGTTGCTTTTTTACGTGTATAATACCTTGCTGCTGTAAGCATGACTCGATTTCGTGATGAATGCTGTCTGTGCATATCACAGGAGACCTTGAAGATGACATGACATGTACGTAGCAGCCGGCATGCCTTGTGAACCGTGTGTAATGTTGCATATTACTGATGCCCAACACACGCAGAGTTCCCAGTGAAATGTAAACAGAAGCCCACGCTCGCTGGCTTCACTATATACACCACACACCGTATATAGGAGGACAGTGCAACTCACCTCCATTACTGCTACTCTCTCTTGCAGAAGACAGCACGACAGTCCTCCCAGAGTGGCCTCAATGTGATCCAGAGGTCTCTGGATCATCACCACAGGCAGTCGATTCAGTGAGGTATTGGCCGACTTTCTTGGCAGGACCGGGGCTCTGGACACATCTGCCAACTGTGAGCGGCTGTTGCGACTTCTTCCTCTGGTCTCCTCTCTACATCTCCTTCCTCTCAGCCACAGTGGCCCTCTCCTTGGTGTGGTGACAGGGTCTGGGATCACGTGCTTCCTCCTTGCCTTCGTCTCTCCCCTGTCAATAACACTAGCCAGCATTCTCCTGGTGGTGTCCTCTCCTCTCTCTCCTATAATTATAACAAGTAAATTAAAAATGCTGCGAAATGCATGTCGTGCGCATGCTCGAAGGCAATCCCCGCGCGAATAAAGTGTTTCTCCCTGCTTGTTTTCGAGATACTTTTACATCGATTCATCACGGATTGGCTCCGTGCCATACCCAGAGCGGTGCACCTGCCAGCTAAAAACCCCAGCTAACGAACGAATATTTGGCGGGAACACGACAGAACAGGCTAGCTAGTGAGCTGCTGCAAACTCGACGGAAGGAACCACTGACAGGAGAGCAGAGATGACGGGTCTCCTGCGGTCTGGGAGTTTCTTCAAGAAGCGGCAGACTACTCGAGCAGGCGGCTACCAGAGCTGGGAATATGAGGAAGAGGGAGACGGACCGCTACTGGGGGACGAACCAACTCCAGCAAGGCCTCTCCGCTCGCCTGACTCTGCCCTGGAGGAGGGAGGCCAGGTGGATATTGGCGTGGAGGCCTCTGCAGACCTCAGCGAAGGTCTGCCGCTCGTGGAGTGCTTTTACCTCGGCTGCCACGAGATGGAGGGCCCGATTCGCGGACGAGGCTGCATCGATTCGCCAGCAGGAGAATTGTGGCAAAGGACGCAGGAAGACGCGGGGAGGAAACGGAGAAGCCTGCGGGGCTCGGCCAAGGTTAGAGGAGGAACTACAAGCGATGATACAGCAGTGACCAGACCTCGCTACGTGAAACTGGTGGCCGTCAAAGACGAGTTGGAGATGCGAGACGTCGGTTCAGGCGAGAAGATGGCTTCGTTTAGCTACTGTCAGATCTCATTCGTGGGGACCCACCCCAAGTACAGGCGCCTGTTTGCATTTGTGGCCCATGCTAAAGGTTGCACGGTCCCATCTTGCTACGCCTTCAAGTGCGAGGACAAGCTGAGTGCAAGTACAACAGCAGAGCAGTTAGACGGAGTTTTTCACCAGAGGTGTACAGAGCTCTCGCGGGCTCACCGCAGCTCCCCATCGCCTAGTAGCAGCAGTAGCCTAGTTGCTGCCTTGTAAACTTTCATTTTCAATGTGTGTGTGTGTGTGTCATTATTACGTCAGCGCTCTTCTGCTCAATCCATGTGTGTATTGTATTATAGGCTCTCTCCATATATACCTTTGTCTCTTTCATTTCTCGAGCCAAAACAACACTCTAAATCTTCAGCCCTTGAACGCTGCCCGTAATAATATGTGGCTAATGGTGCTACAGCTGGTGTGTGGCATTCAGAACATTTGGGATCGCCAAACCTTCTGAATAGTTGTTCAGAGCATGTGGACAAGCAAAACTTACAACTGTTCACAGAGGGCAGCTTGTTTCATGCCTTGTTGGGAAACAAAATGAGCACAGTGAGGACACCTTGTTTGTTGATCTGTGTCGTAAGCTACCCACTAGCTACTAGCACAAGTAGGTCATCTTCCGTTTGTCAAAGAGAGCGATGTTGATGACCTAACCAACCTATAATGGTAAAGGGTGTGGGATGCACTACAACAAATACTCTAACTCCACTACTGTGTGTGGTGCGGAACTCACCTCTCCCACTAGATTCTTTTTGGCTCACAGTTGCTGCATGGTGGAAACGCCCCCTTTTGATTTATCCGTATTCTAACCTGACCGTTTTCCGTATACTTCCAATTACGGCGCACGCAACACACAACCAGCAGGCGGCGGCCGGCCAGAGAGAAAGGAGGGAGAAGGAAGTTTACTGCGAAAAATGGCGACAGAGAACCCTCGATTCGCCGTCTCTGACGTGTCTCAAAATGAAATAAACAGAGAAGATACGACAGGTAAAGCGGGAACCGACCGCATTAGCGCCTTCGCGGGCGCTCAATGTCTATGGGAGCTCTGTCTCCTTGTGTAAACTTCTTTGTCGATAAAACTCTCGTTTCTCCGTCTCTAGACGAGGGGGCGGACTCTAAAGTGAGGGAGAAAGGGCACGAGACGCCTGAAGTGGGGCCCACGATGCAGTACCTGTCGCTGACGAACGAGGAGAGAAATCAGTACACCACATCCTCCATTACCAGCAACCTGGCCCTCTACGAGGTCGGCACAGACATACATGCCTGCTTACCAACTACCATTGTATGCATTTACTAGGGGCACAGGTAGTGATGCTGTTGTACATGTATGTATGTGTGTTCCTGCACTGTCCATATGGCACGGTACATGTAGTATTAGTGCTGTTCCTGCACTGTCCATATGGCACGGTACATGTAGTATTAGTGCTGTTGTGTGGCGAGGTCTGATTGGTATAGGATTTGTGCTGTGGTGTTCCTGGTAAACTGAGCATTCCAGGCTCCAGTTTAGCAACGTAATGAGAATCCTAAACATAGTGCGTGAGCCATTCCTTACTTGGCGTGGTGTTGAATAGCATCAACTGATACCATCGCTGTACGTTATTGCTTTCTCGTCCCTCTTTGGTCTACCTCCTCCTCCTCGGCACTCTCCCTCTGTCTCTCTGTGAGCGTGTACCATACACACAGAGTGCGTACCGTACTTCTTGCCAGCTAGCCACTACCGTGCCAAGTGGATTAATAAGTTTTACCAACACCTCTCCTCTCCTCTCTCCTCACAGGAGGAGCTACAGAAGAGACCGAAGATCTCATCCCTCCTGTCCAATCTGGTGAACT
>CASHTH010001505.1:0-16390 GCA_030341885.1 Geodia barretti | reverse complement strand
CCGCCTCCCCGTCGAGATTTTACTGGCGTTATTTCTCTTTGTGACGCTCTGGCGGTGTCTACTGACGTCACTACTGTCCGTCCAGGTCGACCTGTTTTGATTGCTTCCGCTCTGTAAAAATTCGGCTAATCGACGTCTTGATCACACGGGAGGTGCGGCCGGGGGTGTGAAGGCCTTTAGGGTGTTGGTGGTTCCGTGCGGCCCGGCCGCCCCTTTTTCCGTGTCCTTAAAATTTGCTAAAGCCTGTGGGAAATCACCGACGACGAGTGGAATTTCGAAATGAACGTGAGCTTGACCGGAGCGTTCTATTGCGCCCGATCTGCCTCACGATCAATGGCCGACCGGGGCAAGGGAAAAATCATTAACGTTGCATCGGGATTCGGCCTGCGGGGCGGACGGGACATCTACATGTACTGCTGCAGCAAGGGAGGCATGATCCAACTGACCCGGGTTTTGTCTTTTAACCTGGCCCGATACGGCATTACCGCAAACACTTGGTGCCGGGATATATCCCTACCGAAAGCGCAGATGAGTCTATGGGCAACACGGTGCCCCGGTCCGGCGACTTGCTGCCCATCGGCAAACTGGGCAAGCCTGAGATGTGGCGGCCGTGTTCCGGCCTCCCACGCTCGTACTGACAACATGACTGGGGAACATGTTCTACGCGTGACTGCGGGCGGTTGGCCGGCGGAATCGCTCCCACGGGACACGACCCCGTGGTCCCATTGGAGGCTTAGAACGTGCCCGTCTTGCCCGAGTTCAGCTTGGCCGGCAAAGTAGCGGTCCTTTCTACCACGACCGGCGATGAAGCCCCTTTTCTGGCCCAATACCTGGTCGAAGCCGGGCAACATCTTGTTTTATTGTTATCGCCAGGACGGGCCCGAACGCTGGACGCAGGGGCGCTGATGTTCCCTCCTTGGACCAGCGGCCCTACTACGCCGGGAGCGGGCCGGTGACAACGCGCGGTCGCGTGTTTCATCTCAACACTGCAGACCTCCGGCGGCGTGCAGCGGGCCATGGAAGCGTTCGACTCCCAGTTCAGCCGGGTGGACCTCCTGGTACAATGACGCCGCAGCATGCGATGCACACGCGCTGGCGCGTGGGCCCATGACCGAAATCTCGTCTCCGACGAGTGGGACGAGGTGCACTCCAGGAATGCCAAAGCCACCTTCCTGTTGTGCCAGGCGTGGCAGCCGGACTGGTGGAGCAGTGTATGCCAGCATCGTCAACGTGATCTCGGAGCTGGCCGAGCGCGGGATGATCAACGGGTCCGCTTTCCGCCGCTGAGCCAGGCCTGCGCTGCTCCCCTGACAGTGTCCATGGCGGTCGAGCGGTCCAATATAAGAGTCAACGCTTTGGGGACCGGCTGGTTCTCCACGGAAGACCTTCCCCCGGAGGACCAACAACGGGAATTGTTGGTGAGGTACACGCCCCTACGCCGCAAGGGCACCCCCGGATATCGGGCCGTTGCTGGTCTAACCCTTGCGCTATTCCTGTTATTACTCCACCACCGGCCAGCCCGTTTACGTGGACGGTGGCCTCAACGCCCATCCATGACCGCCCCGCCGTGCCCCCACAAAAAAACTCTGCGCTCTCTGTGTTCTCTGTGGTGAAAACTGCCTTGGGCGCGGTCGCCCAGACGTTGCCCCAAAGGATCGGGATGGGCGTATGCTAAGATGTTCGGCAGTTACGGCTTTCGACCATGCCGAAGCCAAACTGTGCCCAAACTGAGGATTGGAGACCGGCCATGACCAGCAACCCCCGCCCGGTGGAACTTCGCTACGACCCCGCCGCCATCGACCAGAAATGGCAGGAGCGTTGGGAGAAGGACGGAATCCACCGGGTCGACAACGAAGACCCCCGGCCCAAGTGGTACGAAATGACCATGTACCCCTATCCCTCGGGGGACCTCCACATCGGGCACTGGTATGCCATGGCCCCGGCGGACTGCCACGCCCGGTTCCGGCGTATGCAGGGGTACAACGTCCTTCACCCAATCGGTTTTGACGCCTTTGGACTGCCGGCCGAAAACGCTGCCATCAGCCGGGGTATCCATCCCCACACCTGGACCATGGACAACATCGCCAACATGCGCCGGCAGCTGCGTTCCATCGGAGCGGTTTACGATTGGGATCGGGAAATTGTCTGCTGCCTGCCTGAGTTTTATCGGTGGAACCAATGGCTGTTCCTCCAGTTCTACAAAGCGGGACTGGCCTACCGGGGGCGCGCCCCGGTGGTCTGGTGCCCGTCCTGCCAGACTGTTCTGGCCAATGAGCAGGTGTTAAACGGCGCCTGCGAGAGGTGCGGGGCCACAATCACTCGCCGCGACCTGGAGCAATGGTTCCCCTGCGCATCACCGAATATACCGACCGCCTACTGGATTTCCAGGGATTGGAGGACTGGCCGGAAAAAATCCTCACCATGCAGACCAATTGGATCGGCCGCAGTCGAGGGCGTCGAAATAGGCTTTGACATTAACGAGTACGGCCTTGAAACGAAGGAACTCAAGACCTTCACCACCCGCATAGACACCGTTTTTGGCGTCACTTTTATTGTGCTCGCTCCGGAACACCCCCTGGTGTGAACAGCTGACCACCGACGACCAGCGCGCCGCGGTCGCCGATTATATCGAGCAGGCGAGGCGGGCCTCTGAGATCGAACGACTGTCTACCGAAACCGAAAAGACGGGAGTCCCGCTTGGCTCCCACGCTGTCAACCGGCTGAACGGGGAGCGGGTGCCGATTTACATCGGCGACTATGTGCTGATGAGCTACGGCTCCGGCGCGGTGATGGGTGTGCCGGCCCACGACTCCAGGGACTTTGCGTTTGCCAATAAGTACGGGCTGCCGGTCCGGATTGTCATCGCTCCGATCACCTGGGACGGCAGCGATTTGACCGAAGCCTATCTGGACGACGGCTTCATGACCAACTCTGGAAAGTACGAAGGGATGACTGACGAGGAGGGCAAGCAGGCCATCGCCGACGACATCGAAAAGAACGGATGGGGCCGGCGCACAGTTTCATACCGAGTGCGGGACTGGATAATCTCCCGGCAGCGTTACTGGGGGACGCCCATACCGTATGTGTACTGTCGAGCCCAGTGCGGCATCGTTCCGTAGACCCCGAGGACGCTCTGCTGGGGCCGTGCTCTCTGCGCCCGACGCGGAGTTCAAACCAACTGGGGAATCACCGTTGGCCGCCAATGCCGATTTCGTGAACACCGCCTGTCCTCAATGCACCGGACCCGCCCGCCGAGAGACCGACACCATGGACACCTTCTTCGACTCGTCGTGTACATGCTCCGCTACTTGGATCCGAACTACGATAAGGGGCCCTTTGACCTGACCCATGCGCCCGGCAGTGAGATGCGTCGACCAATACACCGGCGGAGCCGAACACGCCGTGATGCACCTGCTCTACTCCCGGTTTTTCGTCAAGGCGCTCCACGACATGGGAGTGCTGGACTTCGACGAGCCATTTTTGCGTCTGTATAACCAGGGTGTGATCCTGGGTGAAGACCACGAAAAGATGAGCAAGAGCCGGGGCAATTTGGTCAACCCCGACGAGGTCGTGGGCCAGCTGGGCGCCGACGCCGTCCGGTGCTTCCTCATGTTCATCGGCCCCTGGGACCAGGGCGGGCCCTGGAGCGACGTGGGAATCATTGGCACCGCCCGCTGGCTCAACCGGGTTTGGGACCTCGTGGAACGTGACCCATCCCAACTGGATCCGGCAACTTTGGACCCGGAATCGGTGCGCCAGACCCAACGGGTCCTGCACCAGACCATTCGTAAATGCTACAACGATCTCGACCAGTTCAAATTTAACACCGCCATTGCCGCGTTGATGGAGTTTTCCAATCACCTGAACCGGGTCTGGGCCGATTCCAGCGTGGACCCGGAAACCTGGAGGCAGTGCGTGGAGCATTTTCTGCTGCTGCTGGCGCCGATGGCTCCGCATTTCACCGAAGAGCTTTGGGAGAGGAAAGGTTTGCCCTACAGCATCCACCAGCAGAGTTTTCCGGCTTGGGACGAGGGGCTTGCCGCCAACGACATGATTACGCTGGTGGTCCAGGTCAACGGCAAGGTGCGGGACCGGTTGAACGTGCCGGCGGATATCGACGAAGCCGCCGCCCAGGCCCAGGCGCTGACCAGTCCCCGGGTTCAAGCTACACCCAGGGTAAAGCGGTCGCCAAAACAATTTATGTCCCTGGCCGCTTGGTCAACCTGGTTCTCGGCTAGAACAGGGCGATCGCATTACGAACTGACGGCTGGTGCATCCGAAATGTGATCCTTCCTGCGGCTAGGAGAAGTCAGGATGGGAGCAAAACCCCACCCCCCGTCATTCTCGCCGCCGCGGGAATCCAGAGCCCTTTCCACATCGAAATACGTGGGGCAATGGAGGAGTGACCACATGGGGCCGGATTGCCTGGCTGAGAGGCAGAGCGTCCTGGGTATCCTGACCAGAATATTGAGATAAAGGGCTCTGGATTCCCGCTGCGGCTGGAATGACGGGTGGGGGTCACCCGAGTATTGGCATTGTAAATGTGATTGCCCTATCGGTTAGAAATAGCGTTTCGGTTAGAATTCTAGAGTAGCAGTCAAACGCCAGCGGGCGTCGTCGCACGAGCCGTGTGGCTGCGTTGGTGTTGCTAGTTAGTGTGCTAAACTGGGGCGGCTTTCCCAGCAGAATTCAAGCTGAATTTTGTCAAAAAACCACCGGGAGGAGGGTCGATGACCACCGAAGTTAAGCCTCAGGACAAAACGGTCTCCGCCAATGGCCTGAACATCCACTACCTCGATTGGGGCAACCCGACTGCGACCACTATGGTGCTGCTTCACGGGCTCAGGGGTCATGGTCATTCCTGGGACGATGTTTCCGCGGCTTTCTGTCAGGATTACCACGTCCTGGCCGTTGATCAACGAGGCCGGGGAGAGACCGACTGGGCCAGACGGCGACTACACGACCGACGCCTACGTGGCAGACCTCGAAGGTTTTTGTGCAGCCTTAGGGTTGGACTCTTTGTCCTGGTGGGACACTCAATGGGGGGCCGCAACAGCCTGGTTTTCGCCAGCCGGCATCCTGCCCAACTCCAAAAGTTGGTGGCGGTGGACGTGGGTCCGGACATGGACCCCAGGGGCAGCCAGCGGATCACGCAAGAATTGATTAGCGCGCCCAGTGAGTTCATTCGTTTGAGGAAATGTTCGAGCTGGTGAACGGGCAAAACCGCTTCGCTTCAGAGTCGGTCATTCGCCGCCGGGTCCAGTACGCGAGCCGGCAGCTGCCGAACGGCAAATTCGGTTGGCGGTACGATTCGGAAATAAGAGAGGCAAGGCGGCGGGGAGGCAGCGCTCCACAGATGGACCTGTGGCCGGAGTTGCCCAAAATCACCTGTACCACCCTGGTCATTCGCGGCTTGGAAACCGACGTACTCGCTTCCGACACGGCCCAAAGAATGCTTAAGGAATTGCCAGACGGGCATTTGACGGAAGTCCAACGCGCCGGGCACATGGTTTTTGAAGACAACCCCGAAGATCACCATCGCGGCCATGCGCCAGTTCCTCGGCTAGAAGTTCCTCGGCTAGGTAGACGGCCGCGGACTATTCCGGATTTCAGGCCGGGAACTCAGGCGTTGAAACCCGAGGGCGGCGTGTTTAATGCCGCAATGGGAAGATAATGACCTCCAATGATCCTGTGGGACCTGTGGGAGATGACTTGGCTCCCGCTCAAATGTCCATGGCGGTGCGGGAAATTTGGCGGGGCCTCTACCGGAAGGGGCTGTGGGTGAAGGGATACTGTTCCGCACCAGCCGGGGCGATATCCAGGGCATCCTGCACCGAGCCGCCCAAGGCGTTGTTGAAAAGTCCCCGGAGAACTCCCCTGGAACCCCCGGGGGAGTGGTTTGGGTCTGCGGCGCCCGTGGAGGCTTTGGCGGCCCTGGGCAAGGGTCTTACGAGCGGCTGGCCGAGGAGTTCCGGGGCAGTGGCATAACGTCCCTCCGCCTGGACTACCGTCTGCCAAACCTGTTGGACGAGTGCGTCCTGGACCTTCTGGTGGGTGTGGCCGGCCTGCATGGCTTGGGCTGCGGTCCCGTAGTAGTGGTCGGACATTCTTTCGGCGGCGCAGTGGTTATCGCTGCCGCGGCGGCCAGTCCTACGATTTCTGGGGTGGTTTCGCTTTCGCCCCAGACCTATGGAGCAGACGGCGCCGGAAGAATCTCACCCCGGCCAATTTTGCTGGCCCACGGGACGGCCGACACCCGACTCCCTTTTAGCTGCGCCGTGAGAATCCACGACATGGCCCAAGAGCCGAAAAAACTGGTTCTATTGGAAGGGGCGGAGCACCGACTCGAAGAGCGCCGGGATGAACTGGAAGCCCTGTTGCGGGACTGGATTCCAACCACTCTGACCGCGGCCGAAGCAACCCAATGAATATCAAGACCGCGTTGGCTCCACTGCCTTACTCCGCGGTCTGCTCAGAGTAGCAGGGGAACCACTTTCCTCGGCGATCATTTGTATTTGGTCCACGTCGGTGTCACAGGGGCCCAGCATGACGGTCTTGGCACCGGCGTCGATGAAAGGCTGAATCTTGGCGGCGCACCGGTCGGGTAATCCAAAGGCGCAATGTTCGTCAACGTCGTACCAGGCCCTAGTACGGGTGAAGGGATGCCCGCAGGTCAGCCTACACTTCTCTTCGTCAGGTCCGGTCGCAATGTAAATCAGTTTACCCGATTCCAGTGAGTTCGGGCTTTTCCCAGCCACCTGGCCATGGCTCTGGACTGTCTGCCAGGCCTGAGCGAAGGCCTCGGCATCGCCGGTGCTGCCCGCCACCCACCCGTCGGCGTTCGTGCGCTCCTTCTCAGAAGTGTGTCTGCCCGGCCTCCCAGAATAATCGGTATCGACCGGTTCTCTGCCGGTCCAGGGCGGACGGTAACGGCGTCCAGGTCGTAGTAACGACCGTGGAAGGTGACCTCATTTCCCTCCCATAGCCGGCGCATTATCCGCAACCCTTCGTTAAACCGGCCGACCCGTTGGCCGACATCCACGCCCAGAGACTGGAACTCTCATCTCGTCTCCCAGCGATATACCCAGCGTGAGGCGTCCCCCGGACATGTAGTCCAGTGTCGCCGTGGTCTTGGCCACCAGCGCCGGGTGCCGGAGCGCGAACAGAATGACGGCGGTTCCCAGGCGGATAGTTGAGGTTGACGCCGCGGCGCAGGCCAGCAGCGTAAAGGGATCCAGGATATTGATCCGATGGAAAATCCGGTCGGTGGCCCAGACGGACTCGAACCCCAACTCCTCGGCGGAGCGGAAGAACCTGGCGAATTCGTCCATCTTGGGCGGCGGGCCCTCATAACTGCCGGGCACAAGAATTCCGATGTTTGCGTTGGTGGGCATGCTATCCTCCGGGGCGTCTGGCTCCAGAACGTCAAATATAAGCTGTGAAACCGTCTGCGGCGCCTCGACAATTGAAAATGGCCTTAGAAACTATCTCAAAACTTGAAGCGGCCATCATCCCGTCTTGAGATAGTTGGATCGGGGGTTTGGGGGATGAATCCCCCAACGTAGCCCCGCCACCCAAGGACCTCGATTTTTGTTTCTGAGATAGTTCCTTAAAACTGGGACAGGAACTCACAACCCGTTTCGTATATTGTTGTGGAGCTTCACCGTGGGGCGGCGTCTCCCCCCATTGGCTGTTGGGGACCAACCGGTGGACCCGCTCAGCCAACGGCCGGGGATGGATGTAATTGGACCCGGGCATGATGATAGCGGGTGTTCGGATTCCCTTGAGAGCTTCTGCGGTCATCCCCAGGCTGACGTAGGGTCCGTCAAACAGGGCGTAGATAGTGTCCCGCATGACCTGGGAGAATTCCTCGGGCCGCATGGATTCCAGGCTGCTCCGGTACTCGGAATCATGTTGGGCCCGCTCCGGGCTGAATGGCGAAAACCGGTCGTCCGGGTCGAAGGCGTCAATGACTGTCCCGATCCCCTGGTTCATGGCCATGTCCAGGCTGTGGAACAGCTTCCCTGCCAGATAGGCATCGCAAATGGTGCCGCCCGCAATGTTTGAAGGGAAGATGGCCTTGACCCGCTCCGGATTTCGGGAGGCGCACCCAAAGGAAATCGCCGCCCCGAAAGAACCTCCACCCAAGAAGGCTTGGCTCAATGTTCAGCGAGTCCATCAGGTCAAAGACATCCTGACAGACCATGTCCCAGGTTTGCACCGTTAGCGGGCTCTTGGATGGCCTCCCGAAACGACGGTCGTAGGTTATTACGCGAAAAGATCCGGCCAGAGCCCGACAACCTCGGAGTAGCTGTCCAGATGTCCCTGCAAGCCGCCCGCGGACAGGACCACCGGCTCCCCGCTCCCCGACTCCTCGTAGTAAAGTTCACCACCGGAAACTTTAGCAAAGGGCATCGTTCACCTCAAAATCCAGTCTGGAACGCTGCCGGGACACGGGCCAGGCGATTCCAGTTGCCGGGCGTCCCGGTAGGGCATTTTGGGTGATTATAGGTTCGTTCGCAACGGGAATCCAGAGCCCTATACACCAAAGAGAACAGGGAGCATCTATTTTTACCTGAAAGTTTCTGCCTCCTCTGTGCTCTCTCCGGTGAATAGAACGTACCTTTAACCGTGTTAAAATCTCTGCAGCGCCCCAAAGATTGCTTGGCGAGTGGACGTGCGGCCTGAGTTGCTTGATGGGTGCACCATGAACGGAGGTTAAGGGCGATGGCTTCGAATACAGTTTTGGCAACTGAGCACTTCAACGTGGTGGGCACCCGGCCCATCCGACACGACGGGGCCGATAAAGTCACCGGCCGGGCCCAATACGGCGCCGATATCCAATTGCCGGGGTTGCTCTTCGGCAAGATTTTACGCAGTCCTCATGCCCATGCCCGGGTCAAGTCCATCGATGCCAGCCGCGCCCTGGCGCTTCCCGGTGTGAAAGCAGTGGTCACATCTGCCGATTTCTCCCAACATGGCGGCAGGTTGGCGGACATCGGGGAAGGCGCAATGAGCAATCCCAGATTTCTTAGCAACAACTGCCTGGCGGCCGACAAGGTGTTGTACAAAGGCCACGCCGTTGCCGGAGTGGCGGCCGAAAATTCGAGCATTGCGGAACTGGCTCTGGCGTTGATTGATGTGGACTACGAAGTGCTGCCCGCGGTCGTGGACGTGCTGGACGCCATGAAAGACGCTCCCGTGCTGCACGAAAGACTGGCGAACGCAGTCAGTCCTGCAGTTCGAGCCGGCTGGATTGCGCTCCGACGATGACGATAGTGTCAGCACCAACGTCGCCAACCGTTTTGTGTTCGAAGTCGGCGACCTCGAGAAAGGGTTCCAAGAGGCAGACGTAATCGTAGAGCGGGAATACCGGACCGCAACCGTTTGCACCAGGGCTACATCGAACCCCACTCTGCCACGGCTCTTTGGAGCCCCGACGGTAAGGCGACGATCTGGTGTAGCAGCCAGGGGCACTTCAACATCCGCGACCAGACCGCCAACATGCTGGGCATCCCGGTGTCCAGCGTCAAGGTCATCCGATGGAAATCGGCGGCGGATTCGGCGCCAAGACGTTGGTATTTGTATACCTGGAACCGGTGGCCCTGATGTTGTCCCGGAAGACCGGGAAGCCCGTGAAAGTTTCTATGAGCCGGGCCGAGGTCTTTGAAGGCACCGGCCCCACCTCCGGCACCTACATCCGGTTCAAGGTGGGCGCCAACAAGGCAGGACGCATCACTGCCGCTGACGCCACCCTGATCTACGAGGCAGGAGCTTTCCCGGGCTCGCCGGTGAATCCCGGCGTTCAGTGCATGCTGGGACCCTACGACATCGAGAACGGGCGGATTGAAGGGTATGACGTCGTCCTGAACAAGCCCAAGACCGCAGCTTACCGGGCCCCAGGTGCACCGGCGGCTGCGTTTGCCGCGGAGACGGTGATGGATGAGGTTGCCGAACAACTGGGGATAGACCCCTTGGAGTTTCGTCTGATCAACGGCTCCAAGGAAGGCACCCGGAGAATCCCCGGGCCCGTGTTCCCGCGAATCGGCTTCTTGGAGACGGTCCAAGCGGCCAAGGACCACGAACATTATTCACAACCGCTGACCAAAGGCCACAATGGGACCCTGGTCGGACGGGGCGCCGCCGCCGGGTTCTGGTTCAACGGCACCGGTGCTTCCTCTGCTACTGCCAGCGTGATCTCTGATGGCACTGTGAGCCTGGTTGAGGGCTCGCCGGACATCGGAGGCAGCCGGGCCGCGGTGGCCATGCAACTGGCCGAGGTGCTCGGGATTGCCGCGGAGGACGTTAAGCCACAGGTTGGCGACACCGACTCTGTTGGTTTCACCTCGGTGACCGGGGGGAGCGGAGTGGCCTTCAAGACCGGTTGGGCCTGCTACGAAGCCGCCTTGGACGTGAAGCGTCAAATGGTCCAGAGGGCCGCAACTATTTGGGACGTTTCCGCTGACGACGTGGAATACCAGGACGCGGTTATTTCCCACAAGTCAGACCCCGAGTTGCGCATGACATTCAAACAGCTGGCGGCCCGGCTCAACGGCACCGGCGGACCGATAGTAGGCCGGGCCAACGTCGATCCTCGGGGAGCCGGCCCTGCGTTCGCCGTCCACCTGGTGGATGTGGAAGTAGACCCCGAGACCGGCAAGGTGGACATCCTGCGTTACACTGCTCTGCAGGACGCCGGAAAAGCAGTCCATCCCAGCTACGTGGAAGGCCAGATGCAAGGCGGAGCGGTCCAGGGCATCGGCTGGGCGTTGAATGAGGAGTACTTCTTCAACCAAAACAGCGAGATGGTCAACTCCAGCTTCTTGGACTATCGCATGCCCACTAGCCTGGACCTGCCCATGATCGACACCACGATCGTCGAGGTGGCCAACCCCGCCCATCCATTCGGAGTCCGTGGGGTCGGCGAGGTCTCCATAGTTCCGCCGATGGCAGCCATCGCCAACGCCATCTACAACGCTATCGGCGTCAGAATGCCAAAGCTTCCCATGTCCCCCGGGAGCATCCTGGAAGCGCTTTGGGAAAACGGGGCCGGCGAAGGCAAATAGCCCGGCTTTAGGGTAAGTCGGAGAGACTAGGCAGGGGCGCGGTTTACCGCGCCCCTGCCTTTTGTCCCAAGTGGCCGTCCGACGGAACTTAGAACCTATCTCAAAACTTGAAACAGCCATCGACCCGTCTTGAGATATTTGGATCGGGGGTTGGGGGATGAATCCCCAACGTAGACCCAACGACCCAAGGGCCTCCGAAATTAGGTTTGAGATAGTTTCTTACTCCCAACTCAGCGGTTTCCTAGCCACGGACCAGGTTTCGCTGGTTCCGTTAGCCCCGCGACTACCGCATTGACAAAGGAGACTGTTCAATGGCCGTGATTCCGGTCAGCGCTCGCGAGGTTTCCGTCCATATACATGCCGACCGGCGGCTGGCTTTCCAGGTCCTGACTGCATTCGGCGCTGGTGGGCAGAACCAGGCTAGTTCCAAGGTGCTCCGGCGAGACGAGGACCGGCTGCTGGTCGAGTTCCACACGCCGGGAATCAGCTTGACCGGGCGGCGTGTCTACCGCACGGTTGAGTGGGTCACCACCCAGGAACCCGCCGCCATATTTTTCGACGGGGTGGAAGGACCGCTTTCCATGCTTCACGACCGGTTCGATCTCGAAGAAGAGGGCGGTTGTACCTGTCTGACCTACCGGAGCGATTTTGGAATTTCTGGCTGGATACTCGGCTGGCTCGTGGCCCGGTTGGTGGTGCGTCGTATGCTCCACAAAACAATGGTGGAGCACATGGCAGAGTTGAAGGTCACTATCGAAGAACGGGCCAAACGCAGCCGGGTGTTCCCACAAAGACCGTGCAATTTATTGGACTCAGCCGGCTGATTCCGGTCGAAACTCCTGCCCAACCAACCAGAACAATCAATCCCCTCAACTGCTCGGACAACCCGAACAATACCCTGACTGACATCCGCTCCTTGCCAGCCCGCGTCACCCCTATCTACGATGATCCCTGCGATGCCTGACCATCAGCCGCCTGGCCATGGAGTGTAGGCGCAGGCAGCCATGCTCCCGGACTCCGCCAGAACTAAATGGCATCAATTGGCAACAAATGGCACTGTTTACAAAAATCGTATCTGGGACGATGCCACTAGCTACAAAAAATCAGTGAAAAATGGCGTGATTATGCAAAAACCTGCAAAAACCCGGTTTTTCCTGGGCAAACAGCGCCATTTTCAGGAAAAGCCCCGGCCCTTACCAACGGTCCGGCGACCGGAACTAAGTGGCACAAAATGGCAACAAATGGCACTGTTTATAAAAATTCGTGCCTGAGACGTTGCAACTAGCTACAAAAAAGCGGCCGAAAAATGGCGCGATGTGTGCAAAAGCCTGCAAAAACCCGGTTTTTCCTGGTCAAAAAGCGCCATTTTCAGGAAAAATCCCCTGTCCCCCGTCATCCTCGCCGCAGCGGGGATCCAGAGCCCTTGTTGTCATCCACACGGTTGGAGAATGGAGTTCCTGCCCCGGCTCCCGCCGCGCGTCATTGTTGCCCTAACCGTGTTGGCGCATTGTCAGGGCTCTGGATCCCCGCTGCGGCGAGGATGACGGGAGCGGTAGGATACGGGAGCGTGAGTAGGTAACAAATGGAGCGCTGGATTCCCGCCGCGGCAACAGTGACGGGGTGATTTGATGACAATCGAAGTACTCCCCCGTGGGAGAGGGCTGGGGTGAGGGCGTCCCCTCGACCCTGAACAGTTACCCCATCGGACCGGCTCTGGCAAAACCCTCCTGCTGCGTTTATGATGGTGCGGGAACCAAGGTCGCCTCACTGACTTTTGGGATTTTGGAGACTCAACCTCTGAGGGAGGAAAAGTAAATGGCTAACAATATCAGCATTTGTGTCGGAACCGTGGGCCAGGGAATATGGCAAAGCCCCGACGGGGGGCAAAACTGGGCAATGGTTAGGGACCCATTGCAGGTGGAGTCCCAGGTCAGGGCGTTGACTCCCCACCCCACAAAGCCCAACGTCATCTACGCCGGCGCCCAGAATGGCGTGTTCGTCAGCAACGACAAGGGCGTGAGTTGGGAACACATAGACTCCCCCATGAACGACCTGCACGTGTGGAGCATTGCCCTCGACCCCAATGACCCGGACACCATCTTCGTCGGCACCCGGCCGCCCTACGTCTTTCGCTCCAGGGACGGGGGCAAGAACTGGGAAAAGCTCCCGGTGGAAATGGCCATGGAATGCTCCATCGGCAGTCCCAGAATCACCGCGCTCGTGGTGGACTCGTCCAACCCTAAGAACGTCTGGGTTGGCGTGGAAATAGACGGCGTTTACCGCAGCCTGGACGGCGGCGATTCGTGGAGCAAGGTGGAAGAGGGCGTCGAAGACCCAGACATTCACGGCATAGCGGTTGCTCCCGGCAACGTTCTAGTCAGTACCCCCCGGGAGGTTTTCGCCAGCAACGATGTGGGCGAAAGCTGGCGGTCCCTGGTAAAGACCCAGGACTTTCCGCTTGGATACTGCCGCTGGGTTGCGGTCAAGCCCGACGACCCCGCCGTAGTCTTGGCCGCCAACGGCAGCGGCGCTTACGGCAGCACCGGGGGGCATCCAGAGGTCCAACGACGGCGGGCAGTCGTGGCAGGCCATGCCATTGCCAGTGGCTCCCAACTCCTCCGTCTGGGACTTCGCCTTCCACCCGTCGGACCCCAACACTATTGTGGCCAACACCCTCTATGGTGAGCTCTACACCAGCAACGATGGCGGCAACACTTGGGACAAGCTGCAGCGAGAGTTCGGCGAGGTCCGGGCCGTGGCCTGGATGCCCAACTAGCGACTACCATCCAACGCTGATGTATGCCCGGTTGGGGGCGTGGTAGCCGTTGCGCCGCCGCTCCCAACCGGCTTTTGTTTCTAACTCAAGGCTGTCCGGACCATCCGCGTGGCGACGCGCCTGCAACAGCGAAACAGTTACCTTCCGGCAGGAAAGCTATAGGTGAATGTGAAATCGCTGGTCCGGGCTTTCAGCAGTTGGAAATTTGCGCCATGATTCGGCCTAATCAAAGATAACCGAGGAGAAACCCGTGGCTTCAATACGACCCAATAAGGCAAAGGACAAGCTGAAGTCGGGCGGAGTCGTCACCACAATTTCCGGCTTGGCCAGCAGCGACATTATCGACTTCCTGGGCCCCATGGGATTTGACGCCGCCTGGCTCGAGACGGAGCATGGGTCGGTGACCTGGGACCAGTTGGGCGACATGACGCGGGCCTGCGACTTGTGGGGAGTTACTCCCATCACCAGGGTTACTTCCAATGAACCTTGGCTGATTACCCGCACACTGGACCGCGGCTCTATGGGTATAGTGGTTCCTCACGTCAATAGCAAAGAAGCCGCGGAAAAGGCGGCCCAATCGGCCAAATATGCCCCAATCGGATACCGGGGAATGTTCGGCGGCCGCCAGTCCTTCGGTGTTGCCGACTATTTCCACCAAGCCAACGATCAGACCATGGTGGTGGTCCTCCTGGAGGAGGCCGAGGCGCTGCGTAACCTGGATGAGATCCTTCAGGTCGACGACATTGATGTTTCTTCGTGGCGCCTTCAGACCTGGCCCAAACCATGGGGCACATTGGGAATCCCGGCCATCCCGACGTGTCAACGGGCTATCGACGAATCCATTGCCCGGATAATCGCTGCCGGCCGCGTGCCGGGAACGTTGGCCAATGACGAGAACATATCCGACTACTTGGCCAAGGGCGTCAAGTTTGTCATGACCTCATGGAATGCCTGGGTGGCCCGGGGAGCCGGGGATTTCCTGGCCAAAGTCACCGCCGCTACCCGGTGAAGCCGGGGTTCCTATCTCGCTGCTAAGCGCCGCGGCCGGGGAGCGTGCGCTGTTCTCATCACAAGGTCAGGTGGGCTCTTCGGGCAACCCGTCCGAGGATTGGGTGCGTCGTTTCTTGGAGTCGAGGGGCATGACCAACAGCGCTCCGGAAACAAACATTACTCCGCAGCCAATGAGCATGGCCGAGTACCCCGTTACGGCGTAGGAGTAGCCCAGCAAATGTAAATTGGGTTCAAGGTGGTTCAGAGCGTCAATTCCCGGTCCCAACAGCTTCGAGATTCCGGCCCCGCCAATGTTGGCCAGGTTGATAATGCCAATGTGTTGCGCCTCCCGGCCCGAGGTGCCCATCTCGTTGGCCAACGCCCAGTTCGCGCTTAGCAACATTCCCACCGAAATTCCGGTGGCGCTGCCTATTACCAACACTTGCGTTACATCATGGCGGCGAGCAGCGAGATGGTGGAAGCGGCGGCCCCCAACGCGCCGACCAGCATCAACGGCTTGCGGCCCACCCGGTCGGAGATCCGGCCGGTTAAGAAGACGCTCACCGCCAACCCGCCGCCTATTACCATTGTCATGCGCCCCAGCGCCTGGGCCGGATTTTCCAACCCAACCACGTCCTTGAGGAAAAACATTCCGTACGTTTGGAACGCGGCGATGCCGATCACCAGCAACAGCCGGGATATTACAAAGCGAGCCAATTGAGGGTGCAGCGGGGGCCGTAGCCCCTGCAGGACCCGTGGCGGGTTGGGTTGCTGCACTGGGACCGCCACGGGCTGGGGCCGTCCCCGGCCCACCGCGGTTACCGACGTTATGGCGGCGTTTACCACCACGCACACTGCCAAAACACCCAGGGCCATCCAGATCCAAAACCTCAGGTCGGAACCCGAGGCCAGGCCGATTAACTCGCCGGCCACGAGGATCAATGCCAACGCTCCGGCGGCGTCGGTGAGAATCTTGTAGGATGCAGCCTTCCCGACCAGTCCGCTGGGAACCAGGTCCTGGATCAACGCCTGGTATGGCCCGTAACCAACGTTGACGGTGCCTTGAACGAAAAGCCAGGCCGCAAACAACAAGGCGTAGTTGGGCGCCAGGCCCACCCCCACCAGCGCCGCGCAAACCAAGGCAGACCCCCAAATGATGAAGGGGACCCGCTTTCCCAAAGAAGACCTTGACTTGTCGCTCATGGGCGCGATGCCCAGTTGGACCACAGCAGCCAGCACCAACCCGCTGAAACCCAACAAGCCCAGGTATGTGTTTTTGAGGTTGTCGGAGGTCAACACCAACAGCAGTGCGGGCAGGATCATTACGTCCATGGCCAGGAGCAAGCCGTTGATGCCAAACCCGTAGGCGCTCAGACGCAAAAGCGCCAAGTCTCCCCAGTGGGGGTGTTTTTGGGGAACGGATGTGGGTCCGGTAGTGGGGGGGGTCACGGAGTTGGTTGCGCCACCGTCTGCACGGCCAAGGTTCAAACCTACGTGACCTCTATGATACAGCACACGGCGGCGTCCGGTGAGCTTCCTTGCCACCTGATTTGCCGCT
>CASHTH010001504.1:0-23150 GCA_030341885.1 Geodia barretti | reverse complement strand
ACCATGTAGTGAAGCATGGACAGTGACTGAACATAGTGCATTTCCGTGGTCCCGCGTAGCCAGTGACAGTCCAGAACCCTGAAGTGGTCTGTCTTTGATGCTTTCAAGTGCACCACGGAGAATGCGTGGGTTTATGGACGCGTCCACCAGTACATCCTGAAAGCTGAGATGGGCACCCTTCATCATAGGACTTCGCCGAAGGATTGTGAGCTCTCCTGACTCCATGAACCCAAAGCAACATAGAGGACGCTGCAGCCCAGACCTTTGGCCCTCGAATTGGTTTCGGCCCCCGTGACCCACACTCCTTTCAGCTTTGCCAAGAGGGTAGGTGTTATGGGTAGCCGTTCTGCTTCTCTTAGAACCTCTTGACTGCACGGTTTTAATCCCTTTCAAGACTGCTCTAGTCTGGCCATGTTATGATGTGCGGATCTCCATAGCCTGTAGGTGTCTGATAGCGGCGAGGTAAGATTTTATAGTACTATGACACAACGACTGAAGGGCTAATGAGGACACAAACCAACATAATTGTCTCTCTGGTGCCGGTAGGGGACAAATGCGTTTATCCTTGCAACTGAAGGTACGCCTCTTTGCTGATTGTAAGTTCTTTGGGTTGATGATGCTAGTCCCGTTTTGAAGTAGCGGTCCACAGCTCGGTCCAACTCTTGGATGTCGATCTGGCTTGGACAGAATCAGAAGATCTAGAAACGACCTGCGGCACAGTGCTCCAGTCTTGCTATGGCCTGTGGGTGTAGCGAGCGGAACAAAGGAGAGGTTTACACGTGATAACGCATCCGCTCGTACGTTATGAGCTCTTTGATGTACTTCGCCACTACATGGAAGTCTAACTTGGCGTTATAAAAGCTAGCATCTGCCAGTGCATTGCCGTCCTGATTCTTGACGAGCCATGATTCACTATGGGACCACTACTGCCATATTACTCGCATGTGCCAGGACGGTGGAGCCCACGCCACCTGCACCCCCCCATAGCGCCCGCTATTACAATCGGGTATGAGCTCTTCACTGTGATATGATAGTCAGCAGCGATCGAGCCAGTCCAAGTAGCATGACCAGTGAGGGCCCAGAATAGGCTCCGCATCCCCAATTACCCGATGCAGATCGGACGTCAGCACCACTTCCGGAGATGCATATTAGGAAGGTGCATCATGGATACACCATTCCATACCTGTCGAGTACTGGGCCCACCATTCAATATCTGACCTGGCCTAAGGTTGAGGCGTACGTATGCTCTAAATGCATGGGATCGTGGATAGAACGATTAGTCTGCGAGAAATGATCTCCTGACCGGACCCTTTGCCCGCATTAGATAGTATGCCATATGAGAGAAGTACTCTTTTTTTGCATTTTTTACTGAGCCCTCCAAGTTGCTATCTCTCTCCCGGAGGCGAGTGAGCTTCTCCGTGGGAGGCGGATCTCCATTGCCACTGAATCCAGCTCAATGCCCAGAAAGACAGTGTAGAGCAGGGCCCTCGTCCTTATCGGGCTCTACTGCAGACCCTTTGGTCGCAGCCATGGCATCACAAGGAGTTTGACGCGCATATCCTCGAGCCGAGGGCCCCATGGTATGAAGTCGTCGATGTAGATGGCCACCCACCGACACCATTCGTTCCATGACCCCTCAGTGCATCTGCGATTGCTGAAAATATCAGAGGTGCTGATCTTAGACCAAAAGGCAGGGTTGTGTCTGCCAATGTAATCCCCTGCCATTGCATACCCAAGCAGTAACAGCCTATCATGTGGGTGAATGGGGATACTCCTGTACGCCTGGCAAATGTCCATTTTTGCTAAGAGTGCGCCCCCCCCCCGCTGTATGATACCGACCCGTAACGACATCTTCCACTGACACATATGACAGGCTAGACAAGTCCTTGCTGATCCCATCGTTCACGCTATGACCCTCGGGCGAGCAGAGGTCAACTATTAAGCCTCCACTTGTTCGGTCTGTTCCGCTTGGGGATCACCCCGAACGGGCTGCAGTGGATGAGATCAGTATCCGAGCCGTTGACGCCCACAATCCGGTTGGCTGATAGTTCCTTGAGCAGGTATTTCTCGACCACCTCTGGCTGCGCTGCTGTTGAGGACATGTTTGCTCTGGCTGGCTGCAGCTTAACCATGTGGGGATTGTAGCCAATCCTATAACCCTTGCTCAACCCCCCGGTATATACTGCAAACCTCTGGTCCGGATAATCGCTCAGGGCCTTGCGCCATGCTTCGAGCTTCAGCGGTGTTACCACCTGACACAAATAGGCTGGCAGAGCTTCGTTTCTACCTGAGAAACAGACTTCCAACTCCAGTAGTTGGTCAGTATACTTGTATTGACCGTCTGCGATAGTGTGAGGGACAGAGAGGGAGGAGGGAGGAAGGGGAGTAGTAGAGATGAGATACGGGAGAGCGAGGAGAGGGAAAGAAAGGTGAAGGGTCAGAGACTCATCCATGACTCCTGCTAGCCTACTAGGGGAGGGGTCCCCTTCATAATACCCCCACACTGTTATATATAATATAATGCTCATGGCTACAATGCCAGTGACATGTGCAGGCACTCATGCATGCTGCCGCTCATCTTAGTATGTCTCAGTGTTCGTCTTTCACTTGCTAGTGGAACCGGTGCTTTCTTTCCCCGCGGTACAGCGCGAGACAGGGTGGGGCTCCTTGCATGCACTGCACACGTGAAGGTAGCGACACTCCTTCCCAAACTTGCAGTCACCGCTGAACTTATTGTATTTGATGCAGATCTGCTGTTCCTGCCTGCCTTGGGTCGGCATAGTGTTGCTGCCGGCTGTGATCCCCCACTGTTTCTTCCTGGGCGGTATGGGCAGCTGGAGGTAGTGTGATCAAGGCATTGACATCTTGTGCACCAGTTCTCAGTGCTGATTGCCTGCCCAGTGAAGCACTGCGCATATATACTTGGGTCCACCCTGGCCCAGGATTGGTGGGGGTTACCCGCTGCCTCCTGCCGGAAATTCTGGTCGTACACTACCCAGCTAGGCCACCGGTAGCACTGACTGACCTTTGCTATTATGGTTTGGTAGGCCATTAACTCAGGTATTCGAGCTGGTTGTTTGGAACACAGTGTTGCGGCATAAATGGCAAAACACTGTGTCCATGTGGCTAAGTCAGGTATGATCTTCCTGGCCTGCATGAGCTCTGCTGCCTGGACCACGATAATCTGGCCTTCCAGCGATGGAGGCATGGGCCTGCCTTTTCCCTTTGCAGGAGGAAGCTCCGCAAAATCTATGTATTCGTTGGCGAGCACTCTGGCTATGAGTTTCTTGGAGAGAGCTGACAGCCCCGTTCCAACAGTAACCAGCGGCGCAGGGGGGCGTGAGTTGCTGCCCCCTTCATCGTTGTCCAGCTTGCTTAGGAGTGAATCAATCCCCCCCCCACTGGGTCTTCTTTGTCTTTGCCGTCCTCGCTGTCAAAGCTCTGGACCCCTGCATCCAGTAGGTCTGCTGCACATGGTGGTTCTTTCCCTGCCAAGCAGCGGGAGATATCTGTCAGCAATAGTACCCGCTAGTGGTTTATGGCTGGCTCGCCCAGCAACTGGCAAGACACTGTGTCCATGTGGCTAAGTCAGGTATGATCTTCCTGGCCTGCATGAGCTCTGCTGCCTGGACCACGATAATCTGGGGGCCAGCTTGGCTGCCATTCAGCTGGTGGTTATATGACAAGGGGCTCTGCCCCCCCTCGCAGCAGCACTCGCGCAAGACTTACCGGGGCCACTGCACCCCCTTTTCACGCGCTAGGCACATTGGGGGGCCACTGCACCCCCTGGCCGCTTCGTCAGCTTGGCGGGGCGCCACTGCACCCCCTGGCCTAAGTGAGCCTGGCGGGGCCCCTTCGCCCCGGTCCTCGCGCGGCAGGGCAATTAGCCATTCCCCCATGTGGAGTTTCACACCCGAGCGGGTGGAGTAGGGAAAAAAAGAAGCCTATCTATCTACCTCCTTTTTTTTTACTCACCTTTGCCCTTTCTTGAAGTGCCGGGCTCAGTATTAGGCCACTTTTCGGGCGGACTCTCCCGGAGCTTGGCCGCAACCCCCTCTATGATCGCGTCTAAGGTTCGCTTGCCCAACTGCAAGGGCTCCCGGCTCTCGTCGTCGGACATCTGGCCTGATTCAGGGGGATGAAGAAAGCTGCTCAGTTGCTGGCGGGAGAGCCACGCGCACAAAATGAGAGCTTGCGCATGCTCAGTTACTTTGACGAACAACCCCTCCCCCTGCTGTACAGGTATATACAACCCTACGCATGCGCATACCCGAGGCCAGACTCACGCCGTGAACACCACCACACAGCGCCATGAAAACCGCGCGATGCCATCGCTCATAATTATTATGTTAACTCCGTTTAATGGGACATTAAACTCCATTCCCCAAATCTTAGGTGGAATATGCAATTACATCTGCGTAGGGCAGCAAAAGATTGTAGGATAACTCCTTCTCACCCTGGCTGAGATCAGCTGAGGAATTCTCAACAAGGTCCCAGAGAACTTCTCTCGTTTGTCTTCCTCCACTGCCGTGGCTTGTCCTTCGTCTACCGCTCCTACTTCATATGTAGCTGGTTCGTTGACCTCCTGCAAGTTAGCAATCTCTATGTTTTTGTACACAGTCATGGTCTCTTCGAGGACAACGACAGGGAGTTCCACTGATGATAACTCCACCAGGCCATGTGCAACTGCAACTGGTAGTCATTTCCTGGGAGCCTCCTCAAGAAGCCATAGACCTTCACGTGTTCCGGCTACTAACCCAGTTATTAGCACAGAGCTCCTGGGTGGGACATCTCTCAAAATCTGTTGGTAGCGGTGGAGCGGACTGGTAGTTTAGTAGTGAGGCCACTTGGCGGGGAAGGATCTTCTAGAGGGATATTATATCCCCTCTCTCCCAGACGCAGGGTACAATTGGGCAGGTCAATCGTTGCTCGTTGCTCAACGAGGAAGTTAAGGCCCAGGATTGCTTGAGACGCGAGAGGGTTGACCATCACAGCATCTATGACGAATGTGTTTGACCCTAGTCCTAGGGTGGTTTTGCAATGACTGTGGACAGTCAATGGCTCTCCTCCAGCTATAAGAAGTCGCAATGATGGACAGGGTTCGAGGGGCAACTTATGGTGTGCCACAATCTGTTCCCACACGTCCAGCCGAAGCAAAGTGGCGGCTGCTCCTGTGTCAACGAGCATTGACACAGCGACCCAATTGAGGGACCCACTGAGGCGAAACCCACTTGGGCAGGCAGGTGAGGCATAAGCTGAATGATATTCGAAACGTTGGACCTGACTGAAGTCATCCTCCGTCGATCGGTCCTTGGCGCCGAAGGGAGTCAGTTTCCCTGCTGCCTTGAGGAGTTCCGACAACAGTTCCGTGCCATATGGCCAGGTTGCCCGCATCTCCAGCACTCTCCAGAGAACGGACGGATCCTCCTTTGTTGAGGGCGGGCTGCAGCAGTCTGTAAACGTTCCACTTGCTCCGTGAGTTGCTTCACTTTAGTCAGCTGTTCCACGTGTATGGCTTCGGACATCACAGGTGAGTAGACAGCTTCCTCGGGTTGTGTACAGGAAACCCCTGCAGACGGAGGGCTAACGTACGACTCCAGCTCTAGCGTTGCCGCCACAGCATCGTCTAGCGAAGCCGGCCGCTTTAGTTTCACACTGAATGCGACCTGCGGAGGCGTCAGTTGCTGCAGAAACGAGTTGATGGCCAGTTGTTCCCGAGCCTCATCCTGGAGCGTGGGGTACGCTTTGTCGGCCAAGGCTTTCAAGTCGTCTGCCCACCCCTCGTCGCTTTCTTATGGCGCGCCTGAAACTCAGCTCGGTAGTGGGTATGGCGATTCCCCTGGTCAAAGCGGGCTTTCAGAGCGGCACGGGCTGCCACTTACGTCGACGCAGACGTCTCAGGGAGTCGCTGAATAGCCTTCTGGGCGCGTCCCATGAGACGAACTCGGAGCCATTTCAGTTTTTCTGCATCATCCCATCGGTTGACGGCGGCGACGTTCTCAAAGTGGAAGGCCAATTCGTCCCAGCTGCTCGTCCCGTCGAACACCTCTGGGTGGACTAGCGGTGTCTAGGATGGCGGGGTGCGGATACCCTCCGCAGCGGCTTTCGGTTCTTCCCTACCGGGCCGAAGTCAGCGCCGATGGACTGCAGTGCTGTCAGATTTTATCCGTAGACCGTATAGACTACGGATTACTGTATACTCAAACTTTAGGACAGACGGACAATATGCCAAACGTTCAAGAGTAAAAACATTTTGCGCTCATGCGCACAAATGGCGTGATTCCGTTCCGAATCTCTGCGGGGAGTGGATAGACCGCTCTGGGAAAAGGATACAATTCGGCGCAAAAATTGCGTCACGCGTATATTTCGAAAGCGCAATGCACGCTACAGAAAACCGCACCTTCGTAACTGCTTTCGTTCGAGCACCGTACGCAATAACGCGCGCACCCTTCTGTGCGCGTTATTTCGATGTGCGGAAATTTTATGATGCAATACAAGCGGAGGCAACGCCCACAACTACGAGGATACGCTGCTGGCGCTATGAGCGATAAATCGACTTCATTCCCACGCGAAAAAGTAGACGCTAGGTTATAGTTTTCACCTGTGTCATAAACTATATTTGCCGAGTTTTTTTGCTACATGCGCGCATATCGAAAAATCTATATTTGCGCTGAATTGTACCTTTTCCCAGAGCGGGTCACACTATTTTAGCCCTTTTATATACTGTCACATTTCCTTCAAACATTCGAACTATATACTGAGAGCAGGCATCATTATAATTCAATTCTCAAAGGAACATTATGAAAGCCTTTATCCACATGCTAAAGTGGAAGTGTACGAAACAATCCTGCAAAATATTTTACCTGTGCAGGAAGAATATGAAACTTCTTCATGCACATGAGCAAGCTGTGCAGGACATTTGTTGCAAATTACTTCACATGTTCCTTCCTTTTGGAAATGAGATTTGCAGATGTGTGCTTCATTATATTGCATCTTGAACCTTGTGCATGCGCAACGGTGAACTCTGCAGACTCCGTAGTGCAGGCTGATTAGTGTGGCATTGGAATCTCTCCTGGATCTCTCGCTGCTCGACTTCTAGAAAAAGGTTACTCTCATTTGTCACCTCTGCTTCGATTTGTGTGCAAGCATGGCAGCCACAATTCTCAAACAGGGTGTGCATTTTTACGGTTATCAAACTCTTTCACAAAACCGCACAAAATGATGTCACAAATTAGTAGTATGGTGTTGGTTTTTACACCGTTTTTAGTTATCATGATCTGAAAATAATCTTAGTTACATTTTAATCCCCACAGAGGTAAAAGGTGCATAATTACTATTGTGTCTATTACACGCATGAGGTAATATGTACACATAATGGTGCCTATTATTATACCCTGCAGAATCAAAACATAAGGAGTGGAATGCAATATCATCAGGTAATTGCTGTTCCTTTTGTGTGTATAATTATTGTACGAACAAGTGCATCTGGTCGAGAGGTAAGCCCGTGCTATATACATTTGCATATTACTTCATTCACTTTGTTTTCACATCGTAGCTACCTCTCGAATGCAGCAATTTCAGAGAGAAACCCTACTTAAGTTTCGATATGTTGTAACAAGATTGTTCCTGGCAGTGGTAAAACCACACAAGCCGGTTAGCTCCTCAACATTGCCGAGATGGCTAAAGTCTTTCCTAGAGAAAACAGGTATCCATACAGGCATATTCAAAGTAAACTCAGTGAGGGGTGCTGCCACATCGGCCGCTGCAATTGCGGGCGTCACTATGGCACATATCCTGAAAGCAGCTGACAGGAGTTCCGAGTCTGTTTTCACAACAAGGCGATTCGATTGGGTGTGTTTGGATCAGCAGTGCTGTCCAACAGGGACTACAAACTACTACTGTTCATATGGAGACCGAGCCTTCTGAAATAATAATTACAGAATGTCTCAGCCCACGTAGTGGGTTCCAGCTATTCTGGAATGTATATGTGAGGAAGTTGTGGTCTGGTTTTACCACTGCCAAGAACAATCTTGTTCGCTCAGCATCGTTCTGTGAGCGGAGACTCGCTGATTTATCCTCGTATACTCTCAGTGTCTCTTTTGGGTACATGATTGTTTCCTCAAAAAGCCGGAAAGAAGAATTCTGCTCTTGGCTTCCCAGCCCTCGCCTGTTTGGCAAGGCCGTTATCTTGGAATGTTACCCCTTCATGGGTAAATCACCTGAACCTCAAGTCTAGCTTTGCTTGATCTGAAGACCTGGATGGTGTTGTCGGGGCCATGAGCATAGCCAGTTTACAGGCCAGGTCTTTTAGTGGGAGGTTTCCTGATGGTCTAGGGAAACCAGGAAATCCAAATCTCTACATCCCACGTTGACTGTTATCTTTGCTGGGGAGGACGACGGTTCAATGCCCCTTTCACTAGACACCAAGGGGTGCTGACCCACCTCATAACCATCAACCTTTTCGTGCACTAACGAGATAGCCAAGCGGTAGGCATTGCATTCAGGGAGCTATATTGATAGCCTTCCTTGAATGGGTGAGCCAGAAAATTCACCACTTCACTGATAGGACCCGAAACGGGATCTGAACTTCGTTCACTACACCGGATGATCCACTTTCTGAAGAGGGAGTCCCCACGACGCGAGGAGCAACTCTGTGCCCTCTTGCGAATTTCCTTATCCTGGTTATGCCAGGCAGCTGCTAGTCGGGGCATCATCTCTGGGACACTCTCTGGGTGTGTCGGGATGATCAGGTTGGAGATGTGAGGAGATTTGGAAAATCAACCAGGGAGTCCAGCACTCCAACAACATCGGGTACCATTGTTGGCTCTTCCATACTGTGGCAACCAGGACTAGCGTGATCTTCTGCTGGCAGACTCTGTTTCCACTGTGGTTGCCATATGTCTTCCCCTGGAGTTGTATCCAGTCCTGCTGGAAGCATCCAGAGCCTCTGCCTCTGAGTGTGGTCTCCAGCTGAAGAATCTCTGCAGCTTGGTAGTCAGCCTGGACGCAAACAGGTCCACCGTCAGTTGGCCCAGTGCTGCTGGATCTGGAGGAATGCCTGAGGGTGGGGCATCCAATCCTGAGTGGTCCTTCATCGCTCGAGATTCCTTGTTGGCTACAGTGTTCAGCACTCCCGGGAGGTGCTCTGCACTTAGGTTATCCCCCTGTTCATGCACCATAGCCATAGGTCTCTGACGATAGGGTTTAGTCTCAGGTAGACTGTCCCACCTAGCTTGTTTATGTAGCAGATGGCTGAGGTATTGTCCAACCTCAATAGCGCTGAAACGTCTCTGGTCTCTTCTGTCCCTGATAAAGCACCTCACTGCGTGAAAGGCTGCCAGCGCCTCCATGCACTTCATGTGCCACTGGCTCTCATCCGGATACCAAGGTCTGCCAATACGAACACCGTCGTAGGTCGCCCCCCATCCGTGGGTCGAAGCATCCGACTCTACGGCTATTTCCATCATGAGAGTTTTGCCCATTAAGTGGTCTACCAACCACTGCAGTTTCTCCCGCTCTTCCCACGAGAGTGATAGCTGCATGGAGTAGTCTTGGCCAGACAGGTCCAGACCCCGCTTCAACGCTAGTTGAAGTTTGCGGAAAAACAGGGGTGCTAGGGTAAGTTGCAGCCTGGAGTTTTCACAGGAGTTGCGATAGCTTTCATATTGACATCTGCCTGTTTCCCAACAGGGCCCGTGTCTCGTCTCTGATCTTGTTGATCTTGCCATTGGGGAGGCTCAGCTCTTGGCTGAGTGAGCTGACAGTGAAACCGAGAAACTCTATGGTGTGCGTCGGTTCTAGCTGACACTTGGCTTTGCTTACTGCGAAGGCAAGGTTTTCCAGCAGGTACCAGGCCTATCGCATGGTCCCAAGCCAGTTTCTAGGACTCTGCCAGGATTAGGGTGTCGTCTATGTAGATGATCAGTCGCATTCCCAGTTGTCTCAGCTGGGCAGCGACAGGATTCAAGTTCTTGGTGAAGACCCATGGGGCACATGCTAGGCCGAATGGCAGGAACCTGAACTGGTAGGTGTCGTTTTTCAGGGAGAACTTGAGTAAAGGTGTTTCTTCCTCGCGAATTGGGAGCATGAAATATGCGTCCTTCAGATCGACCTTCGCCATCCAGTCTCCTGCTCTTAGCGGGTATCTCAAGACATAGATGCCCTCCATCTTGAAGTGCTAAGGCTACTGATTTTGCACATTGCACGATAACGTGATGTCACATAAGCTTTTAATTGGCTGTTCTGCAATCTGATTGGTGATTTGGTGATTTTGCACAAAGTCGCTGATGCTAGGCGGACCTGACCCTCTCCTCTTTATGCAAGAGTGTGTGGCTATGCCAGACTATAATACCAGGCTAAGCCATGTGCAACTAATTTGTTACCACTTACATAGCAACTAGCTAGCTGTCCTTTCCCTGCAGTCTTTTCCTAGGTTTTGCTATTGTTGTTAAAAGGGAAACCCTGGAAGCTGTATGTACTATATACCGTTAGATTTTCTTAAAAGGAAGTGTGCCACATGATGTAGTGCCAAAGTTGTCCATAGTTATTCTCATAGTTGGCAACAAATATGATTGGTGCCAGGGCTCTACATAAACTAAGCCATGACTGAAGTATTTCGAGCAGCCAGGCTCTCGTACAAAAACTCTTGGAGGATGATACTAGCAACATTAACTATGCATAAATTATACTAGCTAGATTACCTACGCATCGATTATTGTGACATCTTATTAGTGTTTGATATGCAACAATTATGCTTTCTTACGACTTTTTATCTGTAGGTTGTGGTGACTGGTTGAAGTCTTGTGAAAACAATTGTGTCCAAACTAGTACTACCCCTATACCCAAACATGTCCATTTTGTGTCTCTGAATCGTCCGTTCTCATTCATTGAATGGCTGGCAGTAGTGAGTGCCAGGAACAAGATAAAGCCAGACAAGATCACTGTCTATACTGACGGACTACAAGACAGCTGCTGGTGGAGACGTGCTCTCCCATACATTGACCACCAAATCATTCACGCATTGCCTGGGGCTAACGTTTTGAATCGTGTTCCCATCAAACTTCTACCACATAAATCTGATTTTCTTCGTCTCTCCATCCTCTATCACAGTGGGGGTATATACATCGATAGTGACATTTTGAGTTTAAATTCATTTGACCCTCTCCTCAAGCACCAAATGGTACTGTCTGAGCAGTGTGGTAGTAAGATTAATGTTGCACTGATGATGTCACAGAAACACAGTTGTGTGTTGTGTCGGTTTGCCCATTTCAGCTGCAAGAATTTCAATGGTGGATGGATTACTCATTCAGTAGGTGCACTCTCTTCCTTTGTCAAGTCACTAGACAAAGAGAGAGATGATGTGGCAATTCTTCCATGGAAAAGTGGCTTTCACCCAATGTGTTACGATGCCAAAGGACTTGATGAACTCTACACAGAGGACTTTGATTCTATATCTGGCTACAATAAAACAAGAATCTACTCTGTTCACCTGTACCACAACAAGCTTGAGTCCCAACAGCTGATGCGCACTAAAGTACATAGTTTTGACTGGATACAGACAAGTAAATCTCTAGTGGCTCTTACTATCAGAGAATCTCTGCCACCTGGTTTCTCCCAACAACATTTACATGAATCTTCACAGTGTACTGATATACAGCTTCCTGACTGATTTCCTATTTGTATCATTTTACTTCAAAATGTAATCTCTAATTGTTGACTAGTCACTTTTAGCTGTCACTCGTGGTCTCTTCCCAGCTCGCGCAGAGTCTGACGCAGGCTAACTACACTACTAGATAGCATGCGAGAGGCGATACACGCCCTGCGTTGCATCTTCTAGTGCCTCCGAGGTACGCAGAGCACGCGGATCGATCAGACCGCGGTAAGCCGTCCCGTCCGTTTTGTATTTGCGTATTGGCTTTTTCGCACTCTATCTTTGCAACGGAGCGTTTTCAGAAAAAACCGTTCGAAATTTCTGACCTTCATTGCCCGTTCAGTAGGTGGTATCCTTTGTTAGACGAAAAAACATTCGAGAAGTGAGATGAAGAATAACAGACAGACAGACTGACTGACTGACAGACAAACCCAATGAAACGCACTAAAGTGCAAAACCCTCGGCGAAGTAGCTCGCAGAGAGTCTGACACGGGCCAGCTACAGTAGTAGATAGCACGCGAGAGTCGATACACGCCATTCGTTGTGGCCTTCAAGATAGAAGGAGCAAGCGGTCCCGGTTCTTTGCTAAATATAAGCGCATGCGCATTATCCGCCAGCGATAAAATGGCGACTACCGGCATTAGCCATACAATGTGGAAGCGCTCTAGCTTTGCAACGGAGCATTTTCAGAGAAAACCCCACATATTTTCTGACCTTCGTTGCCCGTTAAGCAGGTCGTATCGTTTGTGAGACGAACAGACATTCGAGAAGTGAGATTGAGAGTAACAGACAGACACACACACAGACAAACCCAATGAAAAGCACTAAAGTGCAAACCCTCGGCGAACTGCAAATGCGCGGTACCGCTAATTGATGGGCTGGGTTATTAGTGTGCGTTTACTCGCGGTCTCCCGCTAGTAGCTCGCAGAGAGTCTGACACGGGCTAGCTACAGCAATAGATAGCATGCGAGAGTCGATATATACACGCCATTCGTTGTGACTTCTTGTGGCTTCAAGATACACAGAGCAAGCGGACCCGGTCGAGGTAAGTCTATGCTGAATATAAGCGCATGCGCATTTTCCGGAGCGATAAAATGGCGTCTACCGGCATTAGCCGTACAATGCCGGATGCGCTCTAGTTTTGCAACGGAGCATTTTCAGAGAAAACCGTTCGAAATTTCTGACCTTCATTGCCCGTTAAGTAGGTCGTATCCTTTGTGAGACGAACAGACATTCGAGAAGTGAGATTGAGAGTAACAGACAGACACACACACACACACAGACAAACCCAATGAAAAGCACTAAAGTGCAAACCCTCGGCGAAGTAGCTCGCAGAGATTCTGACACGGGCCAGCTACAGTAGTAGATAGCACGCGAGAGTCGATACACGCCATTCGTTGTGACTTCTTGTCCCTTCAAGATGGAAGGAGCAAGCGGACCCGGTCCTTTGCTAAATATAAGCGCATGCGCATTATCCGCCAGCGATAAAATGCCGACTACCGGAATTAGCCATACAATGTGGAAGCGCTCTAGCTTTGCAACGGAGCATTTTCAGAGAAAACCGTTCCAAATTTCTGACCTTCATTGCCCGTTAAGTTGGTTGTATCGTTTGTGAGACGAACAGACATTGGAGAAATGAGATTGAGAGTAACAGACAGACACACACACACACACACAGACAAACCCAACTACAGTACCCTCGCTGCGCATGCGCGCCGAGGGTAACTACTGTAACCCTCGCTGCGCATGCGCGCCGAGGGTTAATAAACTACGAGGTACACCAATCTCCTGCCATGTTGTACCCACCGATATATGGCATTCTGCTAGGGCAACATATAATTGCTTTTCAAAGCTCAAGGAGCTAGTACCAAAACAGCTCTCTTATCTAAAACTGGAGGCAATTGTCGATGAGCAGCAAGCTTAATAATTTTCGAGTGTTGTAGCTAAGCAGTAGAAACTAACTATGATCATGCATGAGATGCTGCCATTTCCACTATAAAACGCTTAAGTTTTATCGCATTTTGTGGCTCAGTGTGGCTATGTCGGTATATACTAGTGCACAAAATATGTGATGTACCTACAGGAAATCTACAAACATAGCACAAGTTGCTATTCTGGGATTTTCTGTACATCACGTATTATTGTGCACTTGTAGCTACTTACACTGAGCCAGAGTGCAATGTGGGTGAAATGAGACATTAATGTTCAATTTTCTCAGAATCCTCGCAGTAGAGTTCACAACAGAATGAGGCATAATCAGGCATAGTGATATGTTCTTGCGTCCGGGCTTCCACCGTATATAGAACTAAACTTGACACCTACTGCCTATGCTATGCACCAGGTGATAGTGATGGTATGTGATGAGTTTTTCTGACTATATAGAGCCTGAGACAGTGGTGGACACTATATACCACTCCACACATTCCATCACCCTTTAACATTGTCTTAATTACTCCCTAAAGATGATGCCTGCATAGGCACGGAAATGTTGGATAAATTTGGCTATTATTGGCTAGCGGGAGCGAGCCAACATAGTCGTTCGTTCGAGTGGATTTTATAACGGGCGGAACTGTGCCATTTCACACGCAAAACGGTAATTTCGCAATCGTCTTATTAACCCTTTAGGTTGAAACACATCATGCGCAATTGTGAACTTTGACCCGGTAGGCAGGCGGCATGGCAGCATTATTTCGTAAAATTCTGTGACTGAAAGAGATATAGCTAGCTAGCTACGCTTACACACGCCGCGTGGTTGGCTAGCCCGATCGATCGCTGCCTAGCCAATATAGCAGCCTGGTGGACCACGACAGACAAGCTGAAAGCGTAAAGTAAGTACCGTTCTGTTCACCGCTCTAGTTTTTTTTCTTTTTCCAGAAACAGTAAACGATACAAAAGACAAGCAAAACAAAAACAAAAAACATCAAAGGCCAAAAAATAAATGATAAACAAAAACAACAAAAAACAAAAGAAAAACATTAAAACGCTAAATAATACTGTCAATGTGCAGGGGAGGCATTGGGCAACGGTGAAGCCACAGAGTTCCATTTCCTCTCCAAAGGCAAATAGCGCACCGTTGGAAGAGGTGACGGGTGGTTTTCGAGGGTGGTATGCCCAGCCGCTGCCCTAGGAACCGACAAATAATGGAGAGAGTTTTGGCAGCGAGATCGCTCCAGCCTCCGACAGACTCAACCAAGAGAGGGATGAACAACACTCCCACAGCCCGGCAAGAGGCAGCATGAAGGGCCGTCTTCCTCTCCTCTCCTACTCTCAATGCGTGCCCTTGGACACTGGCTGCACCACTGAAGGTAAGCTGTTGCAGAGTGGAAATAACGGAGACGTCAAACGCGGCTGGACGACCTAGGAGGAAAATGCCAGCAGGGCGAGATTGGGAGCAGGGCACAAGAGATAGCAACTTCTTCCGGGGCGCCAAAGTAGCTGTCTGTGCTGCTGAGAATATTGCATCCCGGATAGAGTTGTGACGATGGATACGATCCCCATTATCCCCAGAACCTACATAGTGATCGCCGAAGGGGTCAGCAATGCTCCGACAGACTTACCCCCTCCACAAAAATAGGGAGCCCCAGCCAATATTGAAGACAGGAGCGAAACTCTTGGTCCAGGAGATGAAGGCCAAGAGCAGAGGAAGGAACAACATTGAGCCAATCCCCAGCATGTGAGTGGGCCGAAGAGTGAGCCTAGGCCTTTGAACAAACACCAGGGGCAGACTCGAGGAGAATATCGAAGGAGGCTAGACGGGAGAGAGTACGTTGACATAGAGGAACATCAATGTTCTGCAGAGAGGACCAATCTGGCATCGAGGCTGCCATACCGAGGACCCTCACACAGGAGGGAAGCAAAGCAGGAGGTGATGGTGAATGGCCGAGAATATCAGAGATGAGAGGCTCGGAACGATGCAGCGAACTAATGTAGGTGGCTGGAGCATGTAGTGCTGCCCGCGAAGATTCAAGCCTTCCAGGCTGCTCGGGAGGGAAGCCTTCAGCCATGACCAGTCTGGGAGGGGACACCCCGCCTGGTCAGATAAAGTCTCCCTAATCGTGTCGTCTAAAGTTTTGCAGGTCGAATGAGGTCCGGGGCACATGTACGTAGGGCGAAGGCAATTTTTGGCAAGGAGAGACAAGAACGCAAGAGAATGGCTTCCATCTGCGAGTCATGGAGGTCTCGTAAGTTGTTTAGAGCCTCTTGGATCTTATTGACTCTCTTCAGGACAGAAGACTCACAGTAGGATGATGGGCCAATCGGAGAGCCCAGGAGTTCAAAACCATCACTGCAAATTGGGACAGGAGGTACAGCATGATTAGAGGGGGAAACATCAGCAGGAACAAAGAGAAGAGATTTGCTCTTGTTGAGGATGAGGCCTCATGATGGTCCGACCGACTCGATTATGGCGAGAGCATAACCAATGTCGCTGAGGGAACCACACAGGGTGCCATCATCAAGGTACCATGCGTTAATAAGCAGCTCCGGGACTTCCCTCTTGATCTGCTCAACAATCGGGTGGAGGGTGAGAGCAAAACATAGGGGACGTAAAGGATCTCCTTGTTGAACTCCGCAACAGCTGAAGAGCTTGTGGTCTCCAAAATACAGAAGTGGTTGGGAACCATATAGCAGCTTTCTACCCACGAAGGAATCTGAGACCGCACCTTACACGCACGGTTGACTGAGTTGAAGGCATTGGAGAAATCACTAGGAGTGCGCAACGCGATTCAGGTGGAATTGAGATATCCTCCTGGAGGCTCACCACAGAGTGAACGATACTCTCACACCCAAATGGAATCCCCACTTCCACTTGGAGAAGGGACAGAGCATCAATGGCGTTGGTATGTACCGCACGAGACACACACTTAGATGTTAAGTGGCTTTTGAGATACCTCGTGTCTAAACTGAACAACAACAACAACAAGAATTTTGAAAAATTGCTTTCTTGAATGAATCAAGTAGCTATAATAATTATACCGATTATGCGATTTAATCCATTTCTTGGATACATGCTATTTGTGTTGGTACGGATCAGTCTGATGTGTCAAAAGTTGGATCTGATTGAAACTGAAAGTGAAACATGGGCATATTGCAGAATGATCTGTGTCATCCCTTATACTAAGTACTACCGTACTTAGTGTCGCGACACGAGTGAAATGGATGAACATGAGGAATTTTCACTGCCTGCAAAATAGAGAAGATGCATAATTAACCCTCGGCGCGCATGCGCAGCGAGGGTTACAGTAGTCATTACCCTCGGCGCGCATGCGCAGCGAGGGTACTGTAGTGGGGTTTGTCTGTCTGTTACTCTCAATCTCACTTCTCGAATGTCTGTTCGTCTCACAAACGATACAACCTACTTAACCGGCAATGAAGGTCAGAATTTTCGAACGGTTTTCTCTGAAAATGCTCCGTTGCTAAGCTAGATCGCTTCCAGCATTGTATGGCAAATGGCTGTAGTCGCCATTTTATCCCTGGCGGTTAATGCGCATGCGCTTATATTTAGCACAGGACCGGGTCCGCTTGCTCTGTCTATCTTGAAGGCACAAGAAGTCACAACGAGTGTCGTGTATCGACTATCGCGTGCTATCTACAACTGTAGCTAGCCCGTGTCAGACTCTCTGCGAGCTACTTCGCCGAGGGTTTGCCCTTTAGTGCTTTTCATTCTGTCTGTCTGTCCGTCTGTCTGTCCGTCCGCACGAGTTATAGCACTACAGGCTACGAGGCGGCCAATGAGTGGCACCAACGGGTTGTGAACGACAAGAAGATTGATATTAATGTGGCGATTTTCCCGAAACGACTGCGTTCCAGAGATATGGCGTGAAAACAAGCGAAAAAGCCAACGTGCGGTCTATCGCGCACGCGCCCTCACCTGCAGGCTAGCTATATAGCGCGCACGCGTAATGTCCATTAATCGCCGGAGCATGCGCTTGGTTGTATATGCGATCCACGGCCTCCTGTCAGTTTTGATCTCTGTTCCCTGTGGATAAACGATAAACATGCTGAGTAAGGTATGTTCGCAATAGTTCAGGTGGCGAGCAGTTTGTGGTTGCGGCCTTGCCTTCCCATCTATAAAACGTCTTGCGAGAGCATTGAAACACAGAAGAGCAGATAGATTGAATAAAGCAAATATGAGAGCCTCTGAAACACCCAAGCTATTGCTCTAACCGCTAATGCAACTACCCTGTGTTACAGTGAAATTCGTGTTATACTGGCTCTGTCGATGACGCACGGCCCAGACAGCTATGCTACAACTCGCTAGTTTACCGCCGAGGGTTTGCACTTTAGTGCTTTTCATTATTATATAGAGTGTGAGCATTGTGATATAGAAGTCAGGGTAAAGAGCACAAACGATTGTATTTCAGCACCTCCACAAACTCATGGACGAAAGAGCGCGAAGACCAACACTTGTCTAGCTCAGACAAACTGAGTGGTCTTGATTTGGAGTTGGAGGAATCTGGAGAAAAAATGTACGAGAATTCTCTGAGAAAGTGAAGGGTTAGTAATGGGAGTATCGGAAGCAGAGGTGAAGATCTTCCATGCCATGGTGCGTGCTGCGGGAAAGGGGGCTATTTGTGGGTTTACCCTACCCTCAGAACTCTAGCCGAATAACCCCAGCTCAATTTTGAAACTTTGTCCCAGCTGACTGATGTGTTTGAGTCCACATTAGATGCTGAATTTTGGGTTGAGAGTGACTCAGAAATCGAGGAAGACATCTTACTTTTGGTATAGCTACCACTATACCCTCTTGCGTCCAGATGAACTGGTGGAAGAGTCAGCTGAAGTTGATAATACTCTTCGATGGGTAATAACACTTCTTTCTTTGTTTCAAACACAGTTCTATATACCTTACCAATAGAGCACTCTCCTGGTTAATCACTTTCTTGTTTGTAATTTTTTGTTTTCTTGGCTCCAAGAGAGTAGCAAGGCTTGCACGTCAGTTTCCCTCAACTTTGCACCAGTATCCAGGTTTTATATATAGTATTATACCTAGCTCATCATTTTGAAAAATGAGCTGTGTGTTCGAGGTGTGATGTGATATACAGGTTTGAGGAATGTGTGAAAAAAAGGTTGGCACTCGTACAACTAGTGCAATGTGTAGGTGCAAGCTTCTTAGGAAGATTTGCAACCAGGTCCTAACAAATAGATTGTTACAAGAAGTGGCACTGTCAAGTTCTATCCCCTCAAAGTCAATTGCTATGTAAGTCTGATCTCTTGTCTTAAAGCACTAGTGATGCGAAGAGGCTTGTTGAACAATGTGAATGAACGCAAACTCAATTTTCTGCCTCAGGTTTGTCAGACGTGTATGAGGGATCCATTTGGAGTTTTTAACAGTTGATGAGGTTCCTTTTCTTACAGAGCATCGTAGCTATGGTTACTACTCAATGTCATGTACAGTACTCGGTCAGTGTAATTTACCACGCTATATTGAACCTTCCAAGATCAATCCGTTATAAACGTAAGAATATCATCGTATACGGGGTTATACCAGGTCCCTGTGAGCATTCATTTACTATTAACAGCTAACTTTTATATACCACTGGTGACCGAACTGAGCGAACTTTGTGAAGTGGTTCAGTTGAGGTATAATACACAACTTCACTACATAATGTATGTCTTCTTTACTTGGTGTATATGACCATCTTCGTTCAGACGTGATCAAAGTCCTCAAATACAGAGCATGGCAAAGGAGGAGTCTCGGCTTGGCTGTCGATACAGTGTGTTGCTTGAGTTACCATATTTCAGGCCTATAGAGATGCTGCTTATCGATCTGATGCAAAATCTCTTTTTAGGAAATGCAAAACATATGGATTGGTATAGAGAAATATTTTAGATGCAAATACATTGGCTAGAATTGAATACTGTTGTACCTCCTGGACTTGGTCGGCTACTTTAACCAATAAAACCAGGCACATTTTAACAGCAGTCCGGTGGAAGAACTGGAACTTGTACTTCTCTGTATACTGCTGATCAAACCTTCTACCCCAGCCACAGTTTGATTGCTGGAGAAAATTTGTTTTAGCATGCAGGAGGTTAGTCAAGTATCAGAGCGTCGGTAGACGCTCTATATAGGGATGACACGAGTGAAATCTCACGTGATCCGCGTACAAAACGCCTCAAAACTCAGCGAGAATGACTCACCATGGCTTCAAAATCACTAGCAATAGTCTAGAGGCCAATACCTAGCTATACATATGCCCCAAGACTTCCTACGTGCCCTCAGTTCCCCACCAGAGAATTCGCACTTACGCGATTTCGCGATTTTCGTGTCATCATCATCATCATCATCATCATCATATTCTTCATCTTCTTCTTCAGACCCGCTAGCTCCTTACCGGAAGCAGTTGAAGCGTTGGTTTTTTCACAGAACGTCTCCAAATTTTCCGGAGGTGTGCACGCATATCAAGCGATCGCTTGTTTCTTGCCGCAAGTCACTACGGTAGATCATTGAGCTCTTCCACGGTAGTCACTGAACAACGCCATTTGCTGCTAACTCAGCATCAGTGAGCCGCATGCGCAGAGGAGGGCGTTTCCCCAATGCGGTGCGCGCGCATTTCGTGCGTGAACCTGGTGCACGAGACTAAGCCAGGATGCCTAGCCTGCAGAAGAATTCTTATCCTCCAGTGTCTTCTGTAAGTCAGTATACACATTTTAACTGGCTAGCTTGCGTTTAGCTGTTGATTTGCACGAGGAGCAACTTGGCAGCGCATAATATCTAAGGTTCTGGAAAGTTGATATACAACAAAATCATTGACTTTGTGTGTCTGCTTCAATCTCTCCTGCTCAGTTTGGGTTTCGACAATTGCTGGTTTTCCTCAGTCTTATCCAGCACTCTCTCACCTCCTCCTCCTCCTCCTCCCAAGCAGATGTTGTTTATCTCGATTTCAAGAAAGCCTTTGACAGTGCCTCTCATAATGAACTTCTTACTAAGCTCTGGTCAATACCTAGGATTTTTCCACTTGGTATTATAGTGTCAGCACGAGGAGTTTCGAGCATACGCGCACACGCAGTATGCGAAGATGGTTACTCACGCGCGCGTTATATTACGTAATAAGTGGGCATGGCCCATTTATAAGGGACGCGATTCCCGGATCGTCCTCCGGAAAAGTTCGCAACTATGTTAGGCGCGTCGATGATGACTCCACCTCCTTTTACATAGTTGAGGTGCGGGCTCCGCCCGGGAGGCTAACGCGACGCGGTTTTCTCGGCCAAACGGAACATTTTTTACTCTCAGATAATCGAGGTTTGGTGTAAGCAAAAGTTCTGGTAGAAGAAAAATCCGGCCAAATGCGACAGAGAAATATCGGTTACCATGTCCTATTCATTGGACTCTTGTTGCAGGGTCAGATACTGGACGGTGCTATTTACACAAGGCGATTATGCGCTGGAGAGCCAGCTCTGCAACCATTGTCTTTTCATTCCTGTCCCAATGAATCTGTGACATTTACATGTAGTGACAGCCAGGTGTCTCTCATTAAATGGGAGGTGGAACCTCGTCCAATGGGTGTTGATCTGACTTATATTCCTTCCCAAATGATGGCGGACCAAGGAAGGCTGACAATGAATAGCACTGACAATGTACTCCTCTCAACTCTTGTATATTTTGATAGAATTGATAACATTTCTGCAAACATGACCAATCAGTCTAAACAGTAGGCAACTAATTCTGCAATCTTGGGGAGGATTGTGGGATGAGGTTGTGGAGTGACGCAGAATGGAAAAAGGGTGGTGCTCTGGGGTGGAAATGAGCGAACGTGGGTGAGTCTGACTAGGGACTTCATGAGAGTGGCGACCCAGGAGTGCTGACAATGAGAGAGCACCGACAATGTCTCTTGTCTCACTCTTGACATAGCGAGCAGCAGATGAGAGAGTGTCAACATGACCAATGAGCAGTCTACCCCGAGAGCAACGTCTGAGCGTTGAAGAAATGGAACAAATGTCACTTGCATTACTTTTGTTGGGAATGATGTGTGTAACATGACTGCTACCATCTATGTTACAGGTTGGTGAGCATAACCAGAGGTAGGCTTTGGATAATCTTGTGTTGCATCTTTTTCAGATGTGCCTAAATCTATTAAAGCAGTAGGTGTTGTAAACCGAGAGAAGGACACAGTAGTACTAGAGCTAGGAGATATGTTTGATGAAGGAGGAGTTCCAATTGATCACTACATTATTCAAGTGGACAATGGCACACAGTTGGAAACTCCAGGCCCCACTTACAGTTTTTACATCATGTCATACTACACTGTCAGCGAACATCTCAGCCCACAACTGTGCAGGATACAGTGATCCCTTACCACTTGAGATACAGTATGATGAAGGTGGAGTTCTTGGTCACTGGTGGTTCCTCATTTCTTGTGATTGTGGTACCTGTATCAGCTGCTGGGACACTTATTGTCATCACAATATCTGTTGTACTCGTTTTTTTGCTTAAAAGGACATGTAAGTTGCCATGATTGTCAAGTGTTGATTATGAATTCCTAGGTACGTACGCTACAGACAGCAGGAGAAGTGTGAACTCTGTGGTGGCGAATTCTGCTATATGGTGCCATGGTCGCAGGCTCAGCTGGTGATAGACTGGAGCGCCAGACTACACGAGACACACCACTGTATGAGATGAGGATACTGTCAAATGAGGACACTCACATACAAGACACACACCACAAGCCCAGTCCTGTGTACTGAGACCTGGTTGACACGTGCAAGCCTCTATAAACCTGCTTCCTCATTACACAAACATGTGTATCGAAAATACTTCAACATCAAAACACGACCAGGTGTTGACCAAGATGACTAAACAGACAAGGGTCGGGTGTGTGTGCACTGCTGTACAAACTTGTGCGAAACAAAAGTAACTGTTTACAGTCACTCTTTCCACCTAATTAGCCCACGAAGCTATTGGCAGTCACTCATGCACGATCAGGCAATATCATCACCCAAGAGTGACACGTCACACAGACACACAACACGCAGATCCAGTTCCTTTGTATGCGACCTTTGACAGTGTAGCTTTATGTTTTCCTTGTCTTTACCTACTGAAACTGGCGGTTTTTAGCAACACTGTGTATTTTTTGAAAAAACTTCAATGTCGTGTCTTGACCGCTCGCGCCTACAATCATATATCATAGCTAATAAGGATGGGCTGCATACTGGTCCGGGACCAATTGTTAAGAGCTGTTTAGAGCTAAAAACTTACTCGTCTTTCAAATGAGCAACTCAGTGGTAATACAAACAAAATCCCACTTTGATGTAGAAGAGCTGGATAGAGTCTCTAAGTGCATTTATATTATGTCCCAGTTTCACACCATAAAAGTTAAGGAACAATGATTCATTAAAAGACAACAACCATGTTTGGTCTAGTGACCCCGATAGGAAAATTGCCAACTGGTTCCCTGATTGGCTTAAACCATCCACACTGTCACACATCTGAATTGACAAGGCCTGGACTGTAGATTGCTGATGTCAGCGGAAGTGAATGTAGTTGGTCTGTAGTGTTGCAGGA